>CAUYPK010074029.1:0-38653 GCA_963574355.1 Loris lydekkerianus
TTGTTGCTAGTTTACAGTTTTTCTTTAGCAATAAATATTGAAAAGCATTTAACCTACTGATTCCTCAATTATTGTAATTGTTTTGGGTATATATTTTTATTTTTGAAATTTACCAGTGGCTGCTGCATTTTCCACCTCGACTTATACTCGAGTCTCTAAGTTTTCCCAGTTTTTAGGGTAAAATTAGGGGGGTCGGCTTATACTCGAGTGTATGCGGTACATGTAAACAAAAATGGCAGTAAGATATCACCTCTCACCTGTAAGGATGACCATTACCCCTAAATAAATAAATAAATAAAGACAGTAAGTGCTGGTGAGAATGTGGAGAAATTGGAAATCTATATACTGTTGTTTGGAATGCAAAATTGAATAACCATTATAGAAAATAGTATGGAGGTCCTCAAAATATTAAAAATGGACTAATCATATGATCCAGCAATCCCACTTCTGGATATATACCCAGAGGAAGTAAAACCAAGATCTCAATTCCCATGTTCAATGCAGTAAACTCACAACAGCTAAGATATGGAAGCACCTAAATTCACTAGCGTGCACGCGCAAACACACACACACACACACACACATGGAACATAATATCAGTCTTAGAAAAAGGAAAGAAATCTTAATATTAGTGACAAGATAGATGGACTTTATGCTAAGGGACATCATGCTAAGGAAAGTAACCTGGTCACAAAGAACAAAACGCTGTATGATTTCATGTATATGAGTTACCTAAAATAATCAAACTCACAGAAGCAGAGAATAGAATAGTGGCTGTCAGGTGCTATGGGAGGGACTAATGGAGTAGTTAATCAAAGGGTATGAAGTTTCAGTAATCCAAGGTGAGTAAATTCTACATATCTGCTATACAACATTGTACCTTTAACAATATCATATTATAGACTTTAAAAATTTTGTTAAGTGGGTAAATCTCGTATTATGAGTTATTACCACCACAATAAAATTTAAATAAAATTTTGAAAACAGGAAGAAGAAACAGAAGCAATGAAGAAACCAAAAGAAAGAAATTGAGTATCTTCAGATAACCAAGAAAAAAAATATGGTAAAAACAGTGATGTGGGGGTAACCAAAGAGATAGATAAAAGAAAAATAGACAAAAACTGGAGGATTAATTCAGCAAATTCATCAGGAAATTAGTGAGACTTCTAAAAAGACATTAAAGACAAAAAAGGAAATTATCAGAGAAATAATCTCCCCAAATTCCTAGAACATGAATTTCCATATTTTAAGGATAAACAGAATATCTAGTAATATTTTTCATTATAAACTTACAATGATAATTGACTTAATATAGAAAATGTTAAGGTTATAAAAATAAAGATATTTACATTTAAAATACTGTTTATAAACCCTTCCAATTTGGGGAATACACAGAATTCATTTTTGCATCATCTTCAGAATAATAAAGTTTACATATTCAAAAGTTATATGTAACTTCTCCCTTGACATTTCTTTTTCATGTCTGAGTAACTCTGTTCCTTTTGTCTTTATCAATGAGTCATCTTGACCATCTTTTCAATTCAATTAATAAAGCCCACATTCTTCAGCACTGTCTGTACTATTTACTTAGTATTGCCCCATGTTGGGAATAGATTACCAATAACATTAATTTTTAACATGTAAAAAAAGAGATGTTTATGTTAAATATCATATGCATGCAGAGTTTTCACTGTGTTATATTCTATGTTGATTACATGGTTTAAGTTGGCTATGACTGAATGATTTTTTCTTCACATTTTTATATACATAGTTCAATTATTCTCTACATTTGGGTATTCAGATTTTCTCCCCATTTGTACTTTACTCTCTACCCTTCAGGTGTTCAAGTTTGTTTAGTCTCTCCCTCTCTACCACCATATTTATTGGTCAAATAGATGGTGTTTTTAAGGAAAATGAGTCCGGGGACAGGGAGTAGAATAAGGAGGGAGAAAAAGCAAAAGGCACTGAAACAGAGCCATATAACAAGAAAGGAGAAGAGGGAAGAATCTAGAAATACTCGGGCTATAGACCAGACAAGGCTTTAGTAACTCAGAATGCCAGATGTGAAGAAGTCTATAACGACTAGTTTGATAGCCTAGGTTAAAGGATGAGCAACAAGAATCTCATCAAAAAAGAACATAGATATTTTTTTATCTTATCAAGAATGTTGGTAATAGTTACCTGGAATTATCATGATAGTTACAGTAGAAACACTTTAGACTTGGAGATAGAAGACTTGAGGAAAATGAGTTCTATCACTACTGTGTATAAGGGTAGGTGATTCCCAGAATACTCCATTCAGGCTCCATTTACTCACCTGTGAAGAAAAGGTGAATGTACAAGGTAAGACATAACCTGATGTCAGTAACCTGACAATAATCAACCTTTCATAACAAAGTCTAAAGCCAGAAGCAAGCTGGGAAAATGTGAAAGGATGACACAACTAGCAAAAAGAAACAATTTTTATCCACTAAAGCATACCCTTACTTCCTTAGGCCCTCACGCTGATCCTCTTGGATTTTGATTTACCACAAACACTAAAATCTAATAACTTTGGTTGTACAAGCCATGGAACATAAATTTGTTTTTAAATTTACAGAAAAAAAATAAGGGAGAAAGAAGAGTTATTGAAGGTGAGAACAACAGCAAAAGAAATGGCATTTATTAATAATCTGACCAAGAAACAACAAAAAAAATTTTAAAGTAAGTATAAAACTTACCTACTTCATGTTAAAAAAAAAAAAAAAGTCATAAGAAAATAGGTCAAATTACATTGAATAACCTTTGATTAATGACACAGGAAATTAAGAAGATAGAAAATATAAATTCATAAAAATTTCCAGGAAAAATGGTTAAATTTAAAAGGTTTTAGTCCTTGAAGGTAAATGATTCAATTACCTGGAAAACTAATTTATGATCAGTTACCTGGAAAATTCCATCTTATTCTGGAAAATGACCAGATAAATGGGTTGTTACTGAAAGTGCTACCTTAGTCAAATAGATGAATCAAGTTTAAACAAAAACCTACTTAATTTCTAGACATCTTATTTTTACTTAAACTACAAAGTATTTCCTGTGAATCCCTTGTGTATTTAAAATACTTATCTATAACACTTTACATTGTTCAAAGAAGCATCACAAATAGTAAACCAAAATCATTTCTTTTTAAAAAATAAACTTTCCATGTCCTTTTATTGGTCATTCTATCAGTATACTTTTCATTTTATAAAAAGAAACATACTTAGATATACTATTCATTTCTTTCTTATCCTTTCTGATTTGATCTTTTTATTTCTCTCACAATGTATTGACATTCTATGAGTCAGTTATCAGTAGACATATTCTGTAGGTTAATACAAAGGTTAATATCAGTAAACAAATTTTCGTTCAGTAATTTGGAAAGAACTAAGATTTTAATAATCATTTAGTCACTGAGAAAAAACTCAAATCCATGAAATTTCATTGAAAGTATTTAAGCAGAAGTATGATGTGCATCTGTGAAGGATACTATAGACAATGTTCCTGCATTCAAAATATCTAATTCCTGCTCACAGGCAAGTTGAAATGGGTCATTTCTAAAACTCTGTGGTTCACCATATACTTATTTTCAGATATATGAAAATAGACTCCCTGATAGTTTGCCCTGACATAATGGTTTTTTCACATAAATCCATAAATGAGTATAAGTGAATATAAATTTGTACTAAGTTTTGGGAGTATAAATTGACAATACTTTCCAAGAATCTTTAATAGTTCTTGCTCTTTGATCCAGCCAGTACATTCTTGAAAGGGCTAAGGTGTAATCTGAAGTACAGAATTTTTATCCACAAAGGTATTTATCACACAATAGCAAAAAAATTAGAAGTTTGAAACTACAATATCAAATTATGACATACATTTATATGATGGAATATTATTTTACATTAAAATAATGCTTATAAATAATGTTAAAAAGAAAAATAACTATGAGGTAAGATTATGTATAAAAACCAAGACAGAGAATTGTGCTGTATATATAACATATTACAACTATGTTAAAACATGAAAGAAGCACACAAAAATGGATGTTGCTTATTTCTGAGTAATTTTTATTTTCTTCTTTATATGTTGCTACATCTCTAATTTACATTTCTGTTAAAATCATGGAAAAAATAAAGATAATTTTTAAGGAATTAAGTTTTATTTTTTGTCTTGGTGGTATAATAGCCTGCATATCTAGGAGTAGGAGAGTTGTGCCTTTCTCAGCATAGTTTGGAAAAACAATTTTCATGTAACTCTGTAACCACTAAAGTGCATTCCAGGTATGCAAGGATAAGATCCCAGGTTGGATCAGACAAAGAGCTTGTATAGACCAGTAGCTGCTATTTGCCCCAGGCAATGCCTTGGCAAGTCTCACTACTACACAATGACAAACAGACCAATCCCAAGAAAGAGGTCAAAATTAGAACTGACGGCCGAACAAGGAGTATCATTTGGCTGAGCTCTCCTAGTATGACTGGGGCAAAAAGAGAGAATTCTGAGCCATACCTATAGTGGGGAATTTACCAGGAGTAATAGCTGAGGGTGCACAATGAGGTGGTAGTGAGCTAAAAAAAAGCATGTGATCCAGAGCAATGGAAATCTGACTCAGCTCCTAATGATTGGGAGCCAGTGGGATTGGCTAGTACCCCCATGAAAGTCTGGGATAGGAGGAAGCCTTTCCAGGTTTGGGGGGAAAGCTGTGGTATTAAGTAGAAAGCTAGGAAGAGTGGGCAGACTCAAACAGCAGACAGCAACCAGATTTGAATACTGGGTGAAGTGGTTTTGCCATTTTTTTTTTTTGGTGCCTGATGAAGCAGCCATACTAGGGAAGGTCTCAGCTGCCAGGGAGCTGTGATTATGCAAAGGTAGTAATAATGTCTTACCAGGGGTCTAAGGCACTACTATCTTAATTTCTCCTTCTGGGATCAGAACTTTACTCTTGGGACAGGCTGAGGGACTCCGCATCCCAAGGGATATGGTGTCAGGGGACACTATGAGACCTGCCCATGAAGGATTGTGGAGAGACTTAAGATCTCAACTTGGTGGGGTCTCAATGCTAAGGAAATAATCAGGTGATCACCGAGGGCAAGTAAGTTAGGAATAAGGACCATAGAGGTTATTGGCTATGTTCTCTGTCTCTTAAAAAAAAACCCACCACAACCTGGTGTCGTGATGACATATTGTAACATATATATTACTATGAAACTTGGTCCCGTCTGTTTTTATATGTATATATAAAACACATATATATATATATACACACATATATTTATACATATATGAATATATAATTTTTTTAGTTTTTTTTAATTTTTTTGATTTACTTTTTTAATTTTTTTTTCTTTTCAATGATGTTGAAGTTGCTGCTGTTTTGGCAATTTGAGCTTTTTTGGATTTGTTTTGTTGTATTTTATTTTTGCTAATTTGGGGGGTTAGTTGTATTCTTAACTTTCATATTTACTTCCTCATGAGCAAGGACTCTTGTATTTTTGGTCACAAGAAAAAGTTTGGTTTTTCTCAAGCTGGTAAGAAGCTCCTGATTTCGAGAAACCCACCCATCCCAGACCCTCAAAAATCTTTGAATTACAGATGTAGCCTTAACACCATACCAATCAATACCATTTCTTCTATGACTCTCATTCTCTCTTCCTGTCCTCATTCTCTC
The DNA here is from genome assembly GCA_963574355.1 of Loris lydekkerianus. NCBI lineage: Eukaryota > Metazoa > Chordata > Mammalia > Primates > Lorisidae > Loris > Loris lydekkerianus. Next base: position 5,687 of record CAUYPK010074029.1, read on the forward strand.
CTGTTCTTCAATGCTTTTCTTTCATCCCCCTTCTCTTTCCCTCTTTTTCTATGCTTTCTCTCTTTCCTTCTTTATTCTTCTTTCTTTCTTTTCCTTATGTTTCTCCCTGCTTGTGCTTTACGCTTCTCTTCCTTTTGGCCTTATACCAAGAGGCCACTTCAAGACCTAAGCTCAGAGACAAGGTAATTTGAAGCAAAGGAAGAAGTGAGAAGAAAAAAAAAAGAGGACAAGGAGGTGAACAAGAAGAAAGAACACATGAGGAGTAACCAATAGAAAAATTAGGGTGACATGAAAAACCAAAACAGAGCGACCCCCCCCCCAAGGGACATGAGACAGCTATATAGAAGATTCCACCTATAAAAAATTAATGGATTTGACAGAAAGAGAATTTAAAATATGGAGGACAGAAACAATAAAAGGAATGAAAGAGAAAATAGAAAGTTAGAACCAAAATTCAGACGAGAGATGTGTAGAATGTAAAAAGGATATGGTAAAGTTTAAGGAAATGAAAGAGACAATCAGGGAATGTAAATATGCAGTACAAATTTATCAAAAATAGATTATACCATGAAGAAGAAATAACATCAGAGTTAGAAGAAAAAGTTTTCACGTTAATCCACGTAGTCAAAGAGGCAGAAAAGAAGAAAGAGAAAGAACAGTCACTTAGAGAAATATAAGACTCCAGGAAATGTTCAAGCAAATCAATAATAGGGATCCCTGAAGGGGAAGAAGATTGTCCCAAAGGAATCGAGGCCCTCCTGGAGACTATCATAAATGAAAACTTCCTAAGTTTTACTAAAGATGCCGACATATTCTGTTGAGAAAGACATCGAGCCCCAGGTCATACCAACTCAGAGCTTCTCAAAGATATACTGTAATGAAACCATTCAAAGGCAAGACAAAAGAAAAAATTCTGCAAGCAACCAAGAGTAAGCAACAACTGACTACAGACGCAGAGCCATTATGATAACAGCAGACTTTTCAAGTAAAACTTTCCAAGCCAGCATGGTCATTCACCTTCAACATTCTTAAACAATTTCAGCCCAGAATTCTGTATTCTGCTAAACTAACTTTCAAAATTGGCAGAGAAATCAAAATTGTTTACAGATACACAAACACTGAGGAAGACTAGCTCCATAGGAAATCCTTAGACCCATGCTCAACACTAACTATCACAAAGGACCACCAGCAAACTAAACAAACAGATGCTAAAGGTCAAAATTTAACTTCCACAATGGTGCAGAGGATAAAACTACACAATGGACTTTCCCAAAATATGATGAACAGAACTATATCATACTTATCAATTCTCTCAATAAATGTCCATGAATTGAATTCTCCAGAGAAGAGCCACAGGATGGCTGATTGGATTTAAAAAAAAAAAGCACAAGCCATCCATATGCTGTCTCTAAGCAAGACACCTAGTCTTCAAAGACAAATTAAGAATCAGAATTAAGGGATGGAAAACAGTGTTTCAAGCAAATAGAAATCAGAAGAAAGGAGGGGTTGCAATCTTATTTTCAGATATGAGCAGATATAAAGCAACTATCGTTAAAAAAGACAAAGATTATTTTAGTCAAGGGAACAATACAGTAAGAAGCCATTCGATTTTTAAATATTTATTTATGTTTTTGCATTTGTTAGATAAAGTGCCTCTTATATTTGTGTCCCACCCTGAAGAGGTTTGTCACACACTGCAACTCCCCGTCCCCTTCTCCCTTCCCTCCCTCAGCTCCTGCATCCCCCCAACCCCGATCACATGCTAGGTCATCCATTGTACTTAAATCAGCAGTGAATACATTGGATTCATGCTTCTCCATTCTCATGATACTTTACTGAGAAGAATGTGTTCCACCTTAATCCAGGCTAATACAAATGTAAAGTCTCCATTTTTTTTTTTACTGGCTGAATACCATTCCATGGTATACATATACCACAGCTTGCCAATCCATTCCTGGATTGGTAAAAGTTTAGGTGGTTTCCACAATTTGGCAATTGTAAATTGAACTGCAATAAACAGTCTAGTGCAAATGTCCTTATGATAATAAAGTAACTTTTTTTCTTCTGGATAGATGCCTAGTAATGGGATTGCAGGATCAAATGGGAGGTCTAATTTGAGTTCTTTGAGGATTATCCATCCGTACTTTCTTCCAAAAAGGTTGTATTAGTTTGCAGTCCCACCAGCAGTGTAAAAGTGTTCCCTTCTCTCCACATCCACACCAGCATCTGCAGCTTTGAGAATTTGTGATGTGAGCCATTCTCACTGGGATTAGGTGATATCTCAGGGTAGTTTTGATTTGCATTTTTCTGATGATTAGGAACAATGAGCATTTTTTATATGTTTGTTAGTCATTCATCTGTCTTCTTTAGAGAAGGTTCTATTCATCACTCTTTCCCATTGATATAAGGGATTATTGGCTCTTTTTATGTTGATTAATTAGAGTTTTCTGTAGATCCTAGTTAAAAGCTTTTGTCCGATTCATAATACACAAATATCTTTTCCCATTCTAATGTCTATTTGCTTTGGTTGTTGTCTCCTTACTGTACAGAAGCTATTCAGATTAATTAAGTCCCATTTGTTTATATTTGTTCTTGTCATTGTTGTAATTGCCACTGAAGTCTTCTTCATAAAATCTTTCCCCAGGCCAAAAACTTCAAGTTTTTGCCCCACACTTTCTTTAAGAATTTTTATTGTTTCATGCCTTAGATTTAGATCTATTACCCATCTTGAATCAATTTTAGTGAGTGAAGAAAGGTGAGGGTACAGTTTAGTCTCTTACATGTGGTTAATCAGTGCTGCCAGCACCATTTATTGAACAGAGATTCCTTTCCCCACTGTATGTTGTTGTTTGGTTTATCAAAGATCAGGTTCATTTTATCCCATGGTTTTCTATTTGATTCCAAATGTCCATGTCTCTACTTTTGTGCTAATACCCTGTTGTTTGATAACTATTGCCTTGTAGAATAGCCTAAAGTCTGGTAGGGTAATACGGTTTTTTTATTACTAATAATTGCCTTGGCTCTATGGAGTGTCTCCTAAATCATCTCTCTCGCAACCCCCTGGTTCATGCTCCATACAGGAACCAGAATAATATTTTTTTTAAATAAATGCAAACAAGCTAACTAGTTCTACCCAACTGGAAATCCTCCATGGGCTTTTCTTATACCTAAAATGAATCACAAACTCTTGACCATATCCTATAAGGCCCTCCGATCACTCTTACCCTCTCTGACCTCACCACCTATCACTCATGTCCTGGTTGACCATCACCCAGCCTCACCTCCTACCACTCACCCCCTGGTTGACTATCATCCAGCTACTCTGACCTTTCTGTTGTCCATCAGACACTCCAAGCCCAGTTCTGCCTCAAGGCCTCTTGGTCTATTGCTTCCTTTCCTACACTGCCCTCCATGCCATCATATCAATTAGTTATCTGCTTGAATGTCACCCTCCCTCAAAAGCCTTTCCTGACCATACCATATGCCTTCAGCAACACCTTTGCAACCTATTGTCTTCATGTTACTCAACACTATTTGTATAGCTCTATAATGTATTTTATTTACTTGCCATTTCTTTCCTTCCTACACTAGAATATAATTCTTATAGGGTATTTTTTTCACCATAATATTCCTATTCTTTATAATAGTGTCTAGCACATTGTGGATATTTAATAGATATTTGCTAAATTGACACATTAACAGAAAGGTGTAGGTTAGCAAAATTTTTCAAAAAAGAAATACAGTCATCTCAAGATATGAAGTCACTATAATGCCCAAATAACAAGGTTAATGACTATAGCAATGTCAAAGGGAGACCAAACTAGAAATGTGCCTTTAATAATAAAATTTGTATAATTATAGAATACTGAAACCAAAGGCTGACTTATAACAAGTTAACTAAAAATCTCCCATCTGAACATTATAAAAGGTAAGCATAGAGTGTCTCAAGGAAAAAGCCATTCTGGGCTGCCCAAATGATGAATATCTTCATAATAATATAAAGGTAAATCTGGAAGATGTATACAAGATTCAAAAATGCATACTCCAGTGGTTTGTATATGCATCAAGAATGAAAAGCAACCAAACAAAAGACCATCTATGGCTCTTTGTAGCTTTGAAAAAGGAAAAGAAACATAACTGTTCCACAAATGAGACAGATTGATGACATGAGGAAATACTTGACAAAAATAAATGGGACTGCAGGAAACAAGCATAGTGATAGAGGAAAAATATAACTAAAAGTAAAAATTTCACCAAATAACTATCTTCAGACAATAAAAACAATTCATACAGATATGTAATACATATACTCACATTACCATATATATGGAAAATATATGCTATAATAATGGGGCTGATAAAATTTTCAATCTAAAAACAATGATTAAATGGAAAATACATCAAATCATGGGGGAAAACTGGTTTTAAAATTTTCTCCAATATGTAAAAAATATCACCAGTTTAGACTGAAATAGATATTATAATAAAAATTCTTGGTAAACCTTACTATATAAAACTGGATGGTAAACACAAATCCAATAAAGGCCAAAGTGGGAATTATGTGAGAGCAAAGACACATCTCATTAATCTCTATCCTCACCTGCTCACCTCTTGCTGTACCACCTAGTTCCTAACAGGTCACAGACTGGTACCATTGCACAGGGTTTGGTGACTACAGATTTAAAGGGTACAGGAGGATGTACAGAGATTAAAAGCAAATATATAAAGAATGTGAGCATCTGAGGATTTTGATATCCTTGAGAGAGGATACTAATTTTAAGTCCTTGATAAAATTTGAATTGTATTTAAGGGACAAAACCACCTAGTATAAATTCTTACATTAAAATTAATAACTTTTTACTGGCCAAAGAATAGGGACTTAGGGAATTCCAGGCAGAAGAAATCTTTCACAAAGGAAGTGAAACAGGAGATAATCGGACATTTGTAGGAAGTTATTTGGAAGATGAACTCTAAATATGACTTCCAAGTTGATACACCTATCCAAAAGCATCCCTTCAGTAGAAATGGGACTCTAAGATAAAAAGAGATGACAGGAACTAATATTGAGCTATGCCAGGGTAGAGGGCTTAGCAATCAGGAGATTATTGTACAGTTAGCATTCAATAAAACAAATTTTCCTACTTGGCAGTCCTAAATTCAATTCTACTTAACAAGGTTGATGGTGCTAGGAGATACTACCAAATTAAGATCTGAACTTAATTGGACTCTATAAGTCCATGCTTATGGGCTACTTATGTAGTGAATACACTATGCCATCAACCTTCAAGAAGACAAGGGAGATGCTGAGTCAAAACAAACTTAGTAGAAAATAGGCTTTTCCCCCAAATGCAAGTGAATAAACTACTCAATACATATCTGCCTAATAAAGAAGGTACAAGCGTAGGAAATGACTCACTTCTCCCAGAATACACTCCTGGTGGCTTGAATACTTCTAGAGAAGCCCATCATTACTTATAAATGTACCAGTGGAAAAAATGGTTCTAAGACTCTCTCAAGATACTAAAATCCTCAGATGCTCACATCCTTTATATATTTGGTTTTAATCTCTGTACATCCTCCTGTACCCTTTAAATCTGTAGTCCCCAAACCCTGGGCTGTGCAATGGTATCAGTCTGTGACCTGTTAGGAACTGGGTGGTACAGCAAGAAGTGAGCAGGTGAATGAAGCTTCATCTGCATTTACCACCACTACCCATCACTCACATCATAGCCGAGCAAGGCCTGCTGTCAGATCAGCAACAGAATTAGATTCTCATAATAACACACACACTACTATGGATTGCATGTGGGAGGGATGTAGCTCAGGGCTCACACTGATTCTGCATTATGGTAAGTTATATAATTATTTTGTTATACACGGTGGGCATAAAATTTGTGTGCAATTTACTATGTTAAACTATTTTAAATTATAGATAAACTTTATTTCCACCTTGTATGTTACAATGTAATAATAATAAGGTACACAATAAAAGTAATATGCTTAATCATCCCAAAATCATCATTCCCACCCCAAGTGTGTGAAAAAAAATATCTTCTATGAAACTAGTTCCTGGTGCTGAAAGGATTGGGAATCTCTGCTTTAAATCATCTCTAGATTACATATAATATCTAAAACAATGTAAATACTATGTAAATATGGTAGAACCTCTGTAAGTTGACCACCCAAGGGAGTGTAAGAAACTGGTCTACATAGGAAGTGGTCAACATAAGGAACTAGGCCATCATATGTACTGATACATACATATGATGCATATGTGGTCTATGAAAATTAGGTCAACTTGAGGAGTTGGTTAATACAAGGAGGCAGTCAACTATGGAAGTTCTACTATAATTGTTATACCATATTTTATTATTTTTATCTTTTTAATATTTTCAATCCACAGTTAGTTGAGTCCTTGGATGCAGAACCCAAGATACAGAAGGCCCATTGTAATTCCAATCTCTTGTATCAGCTATATGTGAACTTCATTCCTGTTCCTAAGCAGCTGTGTCTAGAGAAAAATATGCAACAGTACTGACTGGTATTCCTCTGAACTCATGATCTCAGAAAGGTCCTTTTTTTGGCCTGGCAACCACACTGGTCTGGTCCATTTACTCTCCCACTCTCCTAGATGCCTACTCCATACTCCTTAAACATAAAATCTCCCACATCTCCTTCCTCTTCCTTACTTTCAGCTGATGACCTTGTTGCCGTTTCTCTGGGAAAGCAAATACAATCAGAAGAGCTCCTGCACCTCCTTATCTACGCATCTGCATAAATGTCTCCACACCTGTATACTCCACATTCTCTTCCTATTGATATAGATAAGTGGCCATGCTCCTATCCAAGTCCAAAACCTCCACCTGGACACTAGATCAAGAAAATAATTATAGCAATTCTCTCTCTCCCCATCATTAACTTTTCCCTCTCCACCTGACTTTTCCCCCTCTTCCCACAAATACTCTCCACATTATATTTGTAAAAGCCTTTCCTGAAGCCCCTCACTCCCTCCCACAGGTACCATACCTTCTCTCTTTCCTCTTTTAAAACAATCTCCATGTAAGTACTGTCTTCACAATTTCCCATTTCACTCTTCCCATGCTTCTTGAACCCACTCCAGGTAGGTTTTCATCAGTGTCACCAACAACATTCACAAGGCTGAATCCAGTGCTTAGGTATCAGGCCTCCTCTCACAAACTCAGCTGGCACAGCTGACCTGCTTTCCTCTCCAGGCTTACAGAATACCACATGTTCCTCCTACAGCTCTGGTATCCACCCCCAACCCCACTACCATGGCACTCACCTTTGCTTATTCCTCTTTACTGCTCAGATCTCTAGATGTTGGCAAATCTCAGTGTCCAGTTCAAAAATACTTTTTCTCTTTTCACTCTACATTTACTCCCTTGGTGTTCTCATCCACTCCTGTGGTTTTGAAACCTTTAGTTAGACTGATGACCCTCCAACTGTTTTGCTAATCTGGATCTCTACAGAGTGTAACTTCAGATTTATACATCCAAGTGTTTATTTGACAACTCTACATGGGTATCTAACAGACACCTTAAAATGAACATACTTAAAACTAGGCTCCTGACAGTCACCCTCAAACGTGCCACTCTCACTTTGTAGAAACCGTTTTCAGGTCAAAAATGTTGAAGTCATCCCTAGCTCCATTCTGTTTCTTCTTTCTATCATGGGCATGTATGTGCACATATGCACACCTATACATACATACTCTCTCTCCATATCTAACTTGTTAGTAAAGCCTATCAGCACAACCTTTGAATTATCCCTAAATCCTACACTTCTCACCATCTCTACTGCTTTGACACCACTTGATCCAATTATCTCATCATCTTTTGTTTGGTTTATTTAAATAGCCTCATTCATATTGCTCTCAACACAGCAAAGAGGAGTAATTTTGTTCAAATCTAAGTAGAATTTTGTCATTTCTACCTTGACTCAAAATCCTCTAATGATTTGTCATATTAATCCAAATGATGCTTTAGAAGAACCCTACATGAACTGGTGCCCCTGACTTCACCTCCCATATCTCAAGCAATTAACATTGCTTTTTCTTCTTTCTGGGAAGTTCTTGCCCTATATATCCACTTGGTTCACTCTCTTCCTTCCTGCAGTTCTTTGGTTGAATGTCAACTTCTCAGGCAGCATTTGCTGAATGAATGATTGAATGAATGAATGCATAAATTAATGTTGTCAATAAATAAAGCTAATGTGCTGACTCAGGCTTATAATCCCCGAGATGGAACCACAGGCCCCAGGAACAAAAATCAGACTCAAAGGAGAAGGTACAGACTGATATCAAGCCATTAGCTGACAGCAGGGGATATACCCATAGTCACAGTACTATTTTTGTCATGTAAGGAAATAAAAAAACTGAATGCCCAGCCACAGGACTGCTTGGTAAGGATGAAATTTAAACAAAGAGACTTAAATTATCTAGTAAAATATATATATTAAAAAAAAATCATCCCAGTTACACTGTAGAATTGCTGCTCAAAATGTGATCTCAAATTGCTGTCATTCCAAACACTCTTACTGAGATAAATAAGTCCCTGAGAAAATAAGAACACAAATTAAAAGTAAGTACTTAAAAACTTTACAGCAATTTGACTTTGTTGTGACATATCAGTGAGTTGATCCTCTTGACCAGTTTGGGTCCCACATGGTGAGAGTTGTATAGTAGTTACGTGCAGAATGACCATTAGTAACTTAAAAAAAAAAAACAAAAAACCTGGTCTTCACCACAGATGGTTTGAGGAGCACTACTATAAAGTATATGTTTTCAGAGGCCAAAATACAAGCATCTAGCTACTTAACTACCAGGCATACTAGATAGTATTTCCCTCTTTACATATGTAGAAAAATTTTAATTCTCGCTTATCTTTTTTTTTAATTCGAATGTTTGTTCAACTTTTCTTTCATAACACAGAGCCATACAAGATTACAATTTGGAAATTTTAAGGTTTTCTGTTTTTTAACTGACAACACTGATAGGTTTACTTCTGCTTGGTGACTACTTTATGGTCTTCATAGAGATAAACAATCCCTGACTTTGGTATATCGAATCTACTAAACTTTTTTCATAGAGCTTCCTGACACCAAAGTTTCCATTATAACATTATAATCTTTTTTTCTACCCCTAGGTCCTCTGAATGTTCCCATAATAGTTATCATAATCTCTTGTAATAATTTGTCTAATTATTTGCTTCTCTATCAGACTATAATATCCCTTAGAATGGGTACTATGACTGAATTGATTTATCCCAATATCAAGAATAGTTCCTGGCTCATAACAGCTATTCAATAAACATTTATTTTCTAGCTTGATAAAAATAAGTTTTACGCTGCTGAAAAAAAAGTGTGACTGATTGTTGACAAGAGGCACGTGTTACTTAATACTTGACATTAATATTTGTTAATTCTGATTTCTAACAGTTATAATTTTTTCCCTTATCCAGGAGAGTGGGAATCTCAGACCTCCCCATTCTGCACTCATTTTGGTACACTATGTCCAATGAGGAATTGTAAACGCTGGTACAGAAGCACACACTACATATTGTAGGGGATAAAGGTGATTAAGGGTCAAAAAAACACTCCCTACAGGAGTCTTAAGGGTCTCAGCTAAACCCTGAAAGATTAGTAGCTGTTTGACAAACAGGGCTAGAAAGAAGGGTCACTTTCATTTGCTAATGCAACACTAACCTACTCTGTACATCAGCATGCTCTTGCTGGACCTATAGCAAACTATCTCGGAAATGTACGCCCTATGTCTGTCCGTCTCACGGCCCACTAGATTAGAAGCTCTGTGGCAGCACAGACCTCTCTAAGATTCAGTATCTAGCACACTTTCCTGCACACAGAAGACAGCTGTAACTAGAGAAAAAAATAAACCTTTTTATGATTTATAATGTTTTTGCATTGGCTACTTATCTTATGTCATTCAGGTCAATTGCATACAGTGTTTTTCAGAAGATTTCACTCTTTCAAGTTTGATGAAAAACATACAAATATTGTCATTTCTAATTCAACCATTACACATACTTAGATTTTCCTTTATTTAATCCTGAGCTACGTCACCTGTCTCATGATACAAATGCTAAAGGTGTACCAATTTACCACTTTGTATTAAATTATAAATTTGCCTTGAAGAAGGTTTTTATAAAACTGTTACCCAAGTCCTGTAATTAAATAAGTCGAACTAGCCCTTAGGGACCTCTTACTTTGAAATAAAATTTACGAGCCAAAGAGTGCCTGTAACCTTTACTGAAATCATGTCTAAAATGCTACCGTGAATGTAGCAAACTAATCAGATCTCCATAGAAAAATCTGGTCCTACTCATTGATGTATTTGTGAATCTCACCCCCCACCAAAAGGATTAATATGGAAATTATTTTAAAATAAGACTGTTTTTCAAAAGATACTATGAACCTTAAAGCTGGAACTCTATCATGATTCAGGATAGCATTTCAGCAGATAAGGATAGCACCTCCCATGTCTGTCAACTGTTCCTACAGCCTCACAGTTTTGAAGAAGATGAGAAATAAGTCTTTCAAAGGTCAACCTTGGTGGTCCCAATCATCAATCACTGAGACAGGCCCCATAATAAGTTCTGGCAGCACCCAATATAATCAAGATACGGTCCCTGCATACAAGGAGTTCCCAAGTATTTATTTTATGCCACATAAATGTGTAAATTATCTCCTTAAAAACTATAAACTTATATGTACACATGTGTGCATAAATATTTAGCAGGAAGATTATCCAGCTTAGTTTAAGCTGTGTCTGAAGATTCCCTCACATTGTCTCTATCCATGAATAGCCATGGGGGTAGGGAATTGGATCAGAATGAAAAACCAGAATTTTCCTTCTTCTTATGACTCTGACATGCTAAGTGATGTTGATAAAAATCACTGCAGATTTCTGAACTTTAACTCTTTATATGCAAATATAAAGAGCAATTCTTTCTAACCTGAAGGCTACTATCTGAATAGTATGCAAAGCACCAAAAGTCTGACACAGGAAGAAAGTACATCACTCTTGTTGGCATCTCAGCCTCAAAAGAGAAATTTACAATAATACATACATAAAAACATAATAAAACCAAAAGATAACATTGCTAATGAAGGTGTTAATACAGGAGCCACCTTAAAGCTTATACTCTGAAATGATAAAAATAATGGGAAGTCAGTATTTAAGACGACTCACATTAAGAAAGTGCTTGATGATGGCGTAGACCCTCTATCCTATGATGTCCTGTTGCAGGCAGAATAGAGACCAAAGACCCCACTCTTGGCAAGAGAAAACACCTCAGAAAAGGGGAAAAATTAAAAAGTAAGCCGAGTGATTTGGAACAAAGAAAAATTAGTTAGTCTGCCTTTAAACCAGCTGCGCAAATTTTTTTTTTTGCAGTTTCTGTCCGGGGCTGGGTTTGAACCCATCACCTCTGGCATATGGGGCCGGCGCCCTACTCCTTTGAGCCACAGGGGCTGCCCTTGTGCTAAATTTTTTATCTGAGCAATCTGCTTTTTCTAGAACGCTGGCCTATTAGGGATATAGCTTACAAATACCTCTGCTGGGTCTGTGAACACTCTGAGGAATAATGGCCATAGAAGAGGCTACAGCAAAGCCTGGAAAGATACATTAACTAGGCTATTCTTGTCCAGTAAACAGACAAAGCAGATACCCATTGTGGAAATTTGTTTTTGTTTTTTGTTTTTTTTTTTGCTGCTGAGATGTTTGAATTCCTTATATATTAAGAATATTAATCCATTGTCAGAATTTGCAAATATTGTCTCCTATCTGGAGATTGTCTTTATACTCTGTTATTTATTCCTTTGCTGCGCTCAGAAGCTTTTTAGTTTTATATAATCACATTTGTTTATTTTTTGCAATTGTTGCTTGTTCTTTTGAGGTTTTATTCACAAAGTCATTTCCAAGATAAATATCCTGAAGCAAAAGGCTCACACTTTAAGAATTTTTAATATACATTACTAGTTTTATCTTCAGAAAGAGTACAAAATAAGTTATTCACCCTTCAGGATCTATTTTCCTGTCTCCTACCAACACTGGGTATGCTGTATAAGCTAATCTGATATTGTAGGCAAATAAATCCAAAATTTAAATATATTACTAAAATACTTTGGAAAATAGTATTTTGACAAGAAAGGGCCTAAAACAGTAACTTAATTTGGCTCCTTAAGTACCCCAGTAAGCTTTTCTATCAAAAATATGTCACATTAAAAAAAAAAGCCTAACAAATAAAATACATTAGACTAAGAAAAAAATATTTAGTCAGTGAGAACTAGCTAAAGATAGAACAACAAGGAATTTGTTTTCTGGAAAGAGCAATTCCAACTGAAGTGAGGTGCTAGAATTGTCTCATCTAATGGTCACCTGCAAGAAGAAATGAATAGGGAATTCCCTAGCTCTGCTGGGAAAAGGAAGCATTTGGTTTCAAGGCTAATAATAGATGATACAACACAGAAAAGCTAAGAGGCTTATCAGCATAGCTTGCAGGTGACACATTTAAGATAATAACTCAACCTTATTCTAGGGATGACAGGCTCTGAACTATAAGTAACTATAAGTCATGAAAAGTGATACATGGAGAATAAGTTGTTATGGGCTATTTCCTAATGAATCAAGTTCAGTAAAATTCTGCAAAACGCAGTAAAAGATGTTGAGAATCACTAGGAACAATATTAGAAACAAATAAACAACAACAACAAAAAAAACTACTTGACTGTTTCTACCAAATCAAGACACATCTCTAACACTATACAGAATTTATGTAACTCAAAAAGAGAGGAAACACATCAAACAAAAATAAGCCAAAATAAGATGATATAAGAGTTTCAAAGAAACCGGGCAAAAATGAAATTTTTATATAATATGAACAAATGTGAATTATGGGGCACTTTTATAAATCCTAAACATGTAGTTTACTGACTATGACAGCAATAAACTTCTTCTTATTCTTTAAGAAGATTTAAGAAATAAATTCTTTCTATAAGTGGTTCAGACTCAAATTGTAACTAGGCTCAGTAAGAGTTGCTATACATTGGTGAATGATGTATATAATATAGGCTATGAAGAAAAATCAGAACAGTTTTTGTATAACTCTAATCCTCTCAGATGACACAATAAAAGGAAGATACACTTCTCTTCCTCCCCTACTCCCTCTACCCAGAAATATCAGGATTTGCTTGTCAACATCAGAAAACTAACAGCAGATGATCTAACCCAAAGTAGTACTTCATAGCTCCTTAAATCAGTTCTTTTTCATGCCCCCAAATTATGAGTAATGAAATCCATTATACTTAATGAATTCTTCAGAAAGAAATCAATTTCCTTTAAAGTAAAAATGTCTAATACTTGGTATCTTTCAGATTGTTGCCAGAAAATAAAATTTCTTTACACTAGGCTTCAACAAACTTTTCCAAATTAACATTTATACAAACACATAACAATTCATCTAAAAGACTATTACAACCTAATTAACGTATTTTTAGAGCACTTTGTGAAACTATTTTTAGTAACACACTAGAAAATGAACTCCTGAAGAGGTTGTGGAAGCTTTACAAATACTTCATTTAGGAATTAGGAGAATAATTTCATTAAAGATTTGGCAATTATTTCTTAATATATACAACAACCTTTTAAGAATAATACTTTAAAATTATTTTCCATTATTAGCCTGTGGCAAATACATTTGAATTATGAAAGTTAGGTTTTGGTTTAAAGAATACAAAAAGCAACACCCAGCAGGGTGGTGTGACATAAGTAGCTTTTATTCAAGAGAGGTGTAAGTTAATACATACAGGTTCATTCATGAATATAGTGTCACCTAGATGACCCAATAAACCAAATAGAAAAACTTTAACAGTTTTCTCTTCTCTTTCCTTTTGCATTCATTATCTAGAAACACAGGCCTAGAGACTACAAATAGCCACATGACCCCTGCCCAATGCCAGAGGCTCAGAATTGTACATAGCTGGTGCAGACCAGAACAGACGACCTCCACTTATCTCTAACTTAGTATGTCATTATAACAATAAAAATCACTCCCCCAAGTGAGAATTACTATCATTTTCTATATATGAGATATATGAAGAATTTACACGGACTGCATCTGTACATCTAAAATTCTACCTTGTACATGCTTACATTCCTCTTCTATCCCATATCTTCCTCCCATATCATCTCTTGCTAGAGGAAAAATTGTCTTTAGGAAACAAGTTTACCCTTCTCCATTCTGAATGCCTTATCAATTGGGTGTTCTTTCTTTGTGGCTGACATAAAGCAGGGAAAAAACATAATTTTTTCCTAACAATAGTATTAATATATGCAAAGTTTGACAGTGAAGTTCGCAAACTCACCCCAGAAAAAGTGTTCCATACCTCTTTGCTGAATATCACTATAGTCACCTTCGACGTACTCCACTTGGGCATCTGGTGACCTTAGTGATATTCAGCAATGAAAGTATGAAACACTTTCTCTAGGATGAGTTCATGAACTTCATTGTTAGACCTTGTACAATAAGTCTCACAGGCATTCCAGAAAGTGAGTTCTAAAATGCTTGGAAAAGTAGAATAGGCACTGGCATTGGTGTGGAACTTCCAAAGAGTAGTACCTCGAAGGTGACCATAGTGATACTCAGCAATGAAGTATATAGCACTTTTTCTAGGATGAGTTCATGAACTTAATTGTCCAACTTCATATCCATATTACAAACATACAGTATATATACTACATATGTACAGGTGTATATATTTGTGAATATATCTATTTCTTGCATATATAATACACATTATGTTATATACATACACAAAAAAAATTGAGAAAGGAGGTCTTACTCTTTCACGTAGGCTGCAGTACAGTGGCACCCATTATAACTCACTACAGTTTCAAACTATTGGGCTCAAACAAATTTCCTACCTCAAGCTCTTAAGTAGCTGGGACTATAGGCTCATGCCACCATACTTGCCTAATTATTTTATTTCTTGCAGAGACAGGGTTTCACTATGTTGCCCAGGCTGGTCTCAAATGCTTGGGGTCAAGCAATCCTCCCACTTTAACCTCCCAAAGTGCTGAGATACAGGCATTAGCCCCCATATCCAGCCTAAATCTCTATTTTTAAGGTGTAGAATTAAAGAATAAGAACAAAGGGTGGGAATTCTAAAGTTTTCTCATATTTTTTTTTCAATTAGTTCTCATTTGAGGCATTTAAGCACAAAATAAAAATTAGTAATGAAATAATGACATGTACAGAAAGCCCTTCTAATTATACTATATGAACATCTGAAAAAGGTCAAAACTGAAAAACTTCAGCTAAATCTCTTCTACATAGTGAAGAATATTTTTCATTAGTTTTGTTTCAATCTCCAAAAACTGATCAAAATAAGGTGATTTATGTCTTTGAGACTGTATTTTTGAGATTTTTTAATAATGCACTTGTAATTTTAGCAGTAAAATCAAGGGAACTAAAAAACAGTACAAAATGTACAGAGCAAAATTCACATCAACGTTTCTCTTAGGATAGCCTATTTATTTAATTGTGAAGTGACTTCTAAATCCTAAACCAAGAAAGTTACTTGTTCTTTTAGTTATAAATTTTGGAGGACAAGAAAAGTCTATGTATTTCTTTAGAGAATAATTTAGATTACAGAGGCCACTTGATTTTATCAAAAATACACCTCTACGCATAAATTATGGAGAACACTATGTGTTCTTAAATGAAATCATTCCTGAAGTTATAGAATTTTAAATTATATACCATTAGCCCTAACATTATCATATCACTGCTATTAAAATAAATAATGAAATAAAAAATAATAATGATTATTAAGGGCCTTGTAAACATGGCCTATGGGTAATTTCACAATATTATGAATATAATATTATATAATATAATATTATGAAAATTATAAAATATTTTCATAATATTTTGGAATAAAAGATTATTATTATTATTAAGGGCCTTGTAACTATGGGTCTATGGGTAATAATTCATAAAGACGCAATTTTTGCCCACCAGGGTTTTGCTGGCTCAGAGTTATCTCTCTTATTGAATTCAATATATATGTAACCTAAAAAAAAAAAAAAAAAAAAAAAAAAAAAAAGAATTTTCTTCTTTTCCTAAAATACAGGACTGTTTCCTCTTAGGGACCTTTTCTCAGCATGATCACAGAGGTTAAGCATCAGGCTTAGTCACAACCCTGCTCACCTTTAGGAGATTGCTCAGTATGAGTAGAATGAAAAGTTACTGCACTTCCTCCCTTCTGCCCCAGGAACTACAATGTCAAAGGCAACTACAAAGCCTGATAATGCCTCATTATGAAAATTCTTCATTCAGCAGAGAAAAGGGCCTAAGGAATTACTATTCTGATTAACATTAGAAATACTATCTTTGCTCTTATACATAAAATTGTTTATTTTAAATGTAACATCTATATGAAAAGACAGGTAGACCAGACAGTGCTACTCAGTGAGGCCAAGATCCATTCTCTTATGTCTCATTATTAATATAAGTACTGATTTTTAGCTGGGCACAAACACTGTACCTTGATCCACGGGCCTAGAGTCTTGACCAACGAGATAAGGTATAAGTACAGTATGGCAATTTCTGAAAACCTCCTTACAAAACAGCTAAGCATATGTTTGCTTCCCCATACCTACCCCTGCCCCCCGTTTTCCTTACTTACTCTCCTCTTTCCTGCATGCTGAAATACATGGTAGTTGAGCTAGAATATCCATCTAGGACAATGAAGAGACATACTATGTGGTCAGCAGAGCAATGAATTACATGGAGCCTGAGTCCTAATGATTATGGAACTACCACACTATCCTTGTGGTATCTATCCATCTATCTACCTACCTCTCTAAATTTATAAGAGAAATAAATTTTTCCCTTGTTTAAGTCACATGGATTTTTTTATCAAAAGCAAAGTTAATGTGATATACAAATTATCTATAAATATATTTAAGTGTAAACATATACATTTTCCTTATTTCTTTGATGGTACAAATTAACACATATACAGAAGTTTATGCACAATTAGCAAATATACACAAGAAACAAGGAAAACTTATACAATACAAAAAAACTTGTACTTCTATTATAAAATGAAGAAATGTCTGATGTAAAGCTCCTACAACCACACATAACAAAAGAAAATCATACTCAGAATTTAGACTAAAACCATGCAAACTCCATCAGATAAAGAGTCCACAGATATTTGCTCAGATACACTGACATGCTACCTTGTCCTTCTCCTCTTCCCTTATTTTTAAAATTCTGTTTTCTTTATATTGTTTGCCATACCTTTATATCATGGCCACAAGAGTGTTAGGTCTTCTTAAACTTGTCCTTTTTATGATGTGTGCCATTGTTTTAAAGTCTAGAAATACCATCCAGGAAACTGATAAATATTTACATCTACGATTTCCCCAAATTGTAGAATTCTGTCTGTAATTGTATTAACTTTGTAAATCAACGTGGGAATAAATGCCATCTGAAAAATAGTCTTCCTATATATAGACAATTTCCTTATTCTTTGTCATTTTTAGTTTCTCTTACTAAAAACTTTTACCATCTTCCTAGGCTCAGGTTTCTTCACCTCTAAAACAAGAATAATTGTAAGTCCCACCACACAGGATTATTGGGAGAATTTTATGAGTTAAAACATGTGAAAGACTAAGTCTAGCATGACACAGACTAAAAATTCAATAAATGTTAACTGCTATTATTTGCATTAATATAATTACTGAAAAGCAACCTCATAAGGGTTTAAGACCCTCAAAAATGTTTCTAACCCAGTCATCTAACTTCTGGGTTTTACTCTAAGAAAATAACACAAAACACAGGGAAAGGTTTATGCATGCTTATTTAATAGTAATATGATTTATAATTTTTCCAAAGTAGAAATAACCAAAATTTCTAAGAATAGGTGAATGTCAAATCTCATTATAATCACACAGCTCTTAAAATGACAAAATATAATTTTAACAAAAAATGAAAATATTTCATGTGATATTGAGTGGAAAAAGCAGCTACAAAATTATATTCACCCCAAATCTTAACTACTTATACAAAAAGTATAAAAATATAATAAAAAGATAGGAAGAAAATAATACATTAAAAGTGGTTGCTTTAAACAATGAAAATAAAAAAGAGGGCCAAAAACCTTAATAAACACCTCACCAGCCGGGTGAGGTGGCTCACGCCTGTAATCCCAGCACTGTGGGAGGCTGAGGAGGGAGAATTGGTTGAGCTCAGGAGTTCGAGACTCACCTGAACGAGGTCTCACCTGAGTGAGACCCCCGACTCATGAAAAAAATTGAAAAACCCAGCCAGGCACCATGGTGAGTGTCTGTAATCCCAGCGACTTCCAGAGGCTGAGGCAGCTGGGTGCCCGCAGCCCGAGTCTGAGGTTGCGATGAGCTACCACACTCATTGCCCTCTGCTCAGGGGCATAGGGTGGGACCCTGTCTCAACAACAACAACAAAAAAAAGAGTAAAGAAATAAAAAATAAGCAACGAAATAAAATAAAAAAGCCAAATAAAATAAAACCGAAAAAAATAAAAAATAAACACCTCACCAAAGATATATAACTGGAAAATAAGTACATGAAAAGATGCTCCACATTATATAAACACTGACAATACTAAATGCTAGGGAGGATGTAGAATAACAGGAACTCTCAAATACTGCTGGTAGGAAAGTAAAATGGCATGGCAACTTTGGAAAAATGATTTGGCAGTTCCTTACAAAACAAGACATACTTTTACCGTGATCTAGCAATCATGCTCCCTGGTATTTATCCAAATGAGTTTAAAACTTCTACACACAAAAACTTGCACACACATGTTTATGGCAGCTTTATTTCATAATTAACAAACCTTGCAAGCAACCAAGATATTCTTCAGTATGTGAATAAACTTTGGTACACTCAGACAGCAGAGTATTATCCAGCACTGAAAAGAGCTATAAAGTCATGAAAACACATGGAGGAAACTTAAATGCATGCCACTAAGTGAAAGAGACCAGCCTGAAAGTCTGTACACTGCATGATTTTAACTACAGTACATTCTGGAAAAGACAAAACTATGGAAACAACAAAAAGACCAATAGTTGTCAGGAATTAGGAGGGAAGGAAGAGATAACTAGGCAAAGCACAGAGAATTTTTTGAGCAACTAAACTACTCTGTAGAATACTATCATGGTCAATACATTCCTTATAAATTTATCCAAATCTACAGAATGTACACACCAAAAGTGAATTATAAAGTAACTATGAACCTTGGATGATAACGATATGTCAATATCAGCTCATCAGTTGTAACACATATACCACTCTGGCAGCAGATGTTGATAATAGGGATGGCTGTGTATGTGTGGGAAGGGAAGTATATGGGAAACCAGTGTATCTTCCACTCAAATATGCAGTGAATCTAAAAAATAAAAGTTAAAAAAAAAAAGAATGGTAAATTCTAATGGCAAAATTATGGTTATTTATATTTGTCTTTAAACCTTTTATGTTTTATGAATTTTCTCCAATAAACTTAGTTACATAATAAAGAATTTTTTAAAAATAATTGCTGAATACTGCCACTTAACACAATTACCAGGAAAACACTAGATTAGATGGTTAGAGGGTTCCACAATGTTAAGAAAACAGGAATAACTGCTAAATAGACATTCTGACAAGCCACTTAACAGAGGTCTGACAATTTGATTAGCAAATTTTACTAATTCATTGTTCATTAAACAGGAAAATTTTAATATGAAGAACTAAAGTAAAATTACCAAAATAATCTACTTATTGAACTTTAAATAATTTAAGCTTTAAAAAAATTGAGGTTATTTTTCAACTACAGCTTTATTTAAAGTCCTTAAGCCTGAAATAAATGAAAAATCTCAGAACATGAATATAGGTAAATATCACTCTGCATCTAAAAACAAAGAAAAAATCTAAATATAGTGTTCAGAATATACCAAATATACCAATTATGTTGTAAATGCCCAAAAAGAGAAAAAGAAAATTCTAAATCACCTTATTCCATTAGCAGACAGCCTATGGTTTACTTCAATAGACACGAGTATGGCCTATACTTAGTTCTGACTCCTCTTTCTTAAGACTATGGAATCCTGCTTACTCTACCCTCAAAGACCTCCCTGCTATCCTGGCTCCAAGTCACTGCCAAACCAACCCCCATCCCCTTTCCTAGCCCTATTTTCTTAGGGACCTACTTGGCCCCTAAGCATGAAAATAAAGAAAAATCTTAAATCCTTTTAAGGAAAATTCTGGGCACCTTGAGAAAGTGGGCAACCTGATAATCAAGAAAACAGTAGTAACAATAGTTCTTCAGGTAAGCCATAGTCACAAGTATTTTAGTTCTTCATGTAAGAAAAGATTATCATCTTAATATGTTCTTGATTTGCTTTTCAGAAATTCGTTCCAGATGGAAAATGTAGATAAGGAGGAACTGAGGAATTGAACTCTGTTCTATATTTCTCCCTGAGGGGCCTAGATAGAATGACACCCACCTTAATATCCTTTTTATCTAATCAAAGAATCTCCGAATCCATCTGCAACTCCCTGCTTCAAGATACCCTGGCTTATGGGGCCACATCAATGTATAATCCTCCATGTACTGGTTTATAATTTTGCCTAAAACTTCTACTTTCCTGAAATTTACCCCTGCCTTTAAAAAGCCTTGCTTGTAAGCTGTAAGGGAGTTTGGTTCTTAAACATTAGCTACCTGTTCTCCTAGTATGGTGCCAAGCAATAAAAATGCCTCTGTCTCCCACGGCCAACTCTGGGTGTCAGTGTCTGCCTTTGCTGCACTGGGCAAGAAGACCCCAGTTTGGTTCAATAAAAACCCTACAGATCTTTTTCTATCATTGCTGCTTCTGATGGCTTCCCAGTTCACTCAAAGTAAAAACAGATCTTTACAAAAGCACTGATGGCCAAACCCTTGATTATCTGTCTAGCCTACCTTTCTACTCCTGACCCCAGTCTGACTCCAGCTCAAGGCCCCAGAACTCAGTGAACCATTCCCCCATTGGGCCTTTGCACCTGCCAAACACTCTTTCCCCAGTAACTGCATTGCTCACCCCTCATTCTCTCAAGTGAAGATTTTCCATCTCTGAAGCATCACTCCACCACCCTAGTGAAAGCAGCAGAACATTTAATCCATCACTTTTCCTCTACTCTTAATATTTTATACTATACAACTTTTTATGTTCACTATTTATCCTATTTCCCCCACACCCCTACCACTAAATAAAGCTCAAAGAGGGCAGGAAATTTTGTCTGTTTTGTTCACTAGTATTTCCCAATGATAAGAAGTTACAGAAACTTTTGTGCTTTTTCTTTTAACTTGCAGACTACTGGGGATGTTACACTTATTTTGATCTTTTAACCCAATAGTTATTCCATTTCATTAACTAATCTACTACACTGCCTAGTAATAATTGATGCTTTCATTGGAGCACTGCCTTTCACATGTTCTATTATTCTCACCTTATTCTTTGCTCTGATAGTCAACCAACTAAAGCCTAATGTTTTCCCAATGAATGATAGCATCCGGCCTTTCTCTGAATGCTAAATTATTTCTACTTTTCATTTTTCTCATAGTAACCTATCTGTTTGCTACAGGCTCACCTGGACTTGCAGTGGACTTTTACTTTGGAAGCACGGTAATGAGGGTAAACACAGACTCACAAAATCAAACAAAAAAACACAGACTCACAAAATCAAACAAACACAAACAAACACAAAATCAAACAAAAAAACACAGACTCACAAAATCAAACAAAAAAACACAGACTCACAAAATCAAACAAAAAAATGTGATGCTGTGTGAAAGCAACCACATAAACAAGAAGAAACTACCCACTAGTATGAAAATGCTACACCAACAAACCACTTACACCAAGGTTTGTTTACATGCTTACATAAAAGAAACTAGTTCTTGTATTATTAATTTCATTATTTAATTACAAATTATCCTTATGGGGTGCCTTGAGACCCAGTTTATATGTATAAAACACCATAAAATGGGTCATCCATAACCTGGGGACTGCCTGTACATGGATATGCCACATTTTATTCACCCATTCTTCAGTAGACTTTTTGGGTTATTTCTACTTTTTGATGAATGATGATATTAGTAACATTTGTGTACATGTCTTTACATGGATGTAAGTGTTCATTTTTCTTAGGTGCATAACTAGGAATGGAATTGCTAGTTCATATAGCAATTATTAATATAATCTTCAATATTTTAAGGAAACTGCCAAACTGTTTTCCAAAGTAGTTGTACCATTTTACATTTGTACCAGCAATGTATAAAACATTGTTTTTTCTTCTGTTGCTTGTGCTTTTATTTTAGTATCTAAGGAACTATTACATAAACCAAGGTCATGAAAATTTACTACAAGTTTTTCTCCAAGGATTTTATAGTTTCAGCTGTAATGCACTTGAAATTAATTTTTGTGCACAGTGTGAGATAGGGATCCAAACAGTTTTTTCTTGTAGATATCCATTTGTCTCAGCACAATTTGCTGAAAAGACTTTTCTTACCCAATTTAATTGACTTAGCCCTCTTAAGAAAATTGACTGCAAATTTGAGAGACCAGGTTCATTTCTGGTCTCTCAATTCTATTCTACTGATGTATGTGTCCTTCATGTCAGTACTATGGTGTCTTAATTACTGGAGTTTTAAAATAAGTTTGAAATTGGGAAGTGTGAATCCTCTAACTTTGATCTTTTTCAACACAGTTTGATTATTAAGGGTCTCTTGTATTACTACAATGTAATTTTAACATCAGTCTGTGAAATTCTACAATAATCAAATCCAACTGGAAATTTGATATGAAGTATGAGTAAAATGCAGATTAATATTAGGATTAATACTGTTTTAACAATATTAAGTCTTCCAACCCATAAATATATCATGTCTTTCAATTCATTTTGATATTCTTTTACTTTAACAATGTTTTATAATTTTCAGTGTGCTAGTCTTCCACTTTTTAAGAGATTTATCCTCTTTTTTTTTGAGACAGAGTCTCACTATGTTGCCCTTGGTAGAGTGCCATGGCCTTACAACTCATAGCAAACTCAAACTCTTAGGTTTAAGTGATTCTCTTACCTCAGCCTCCCAAGTAGCTGGGACTAAAGGCACCCACCACAACACCCAGCTATTTTTTTTTTTCTTGTAGTTGTCATTGTTGGTTTAGCTGGCCCAGTAGGAGCTGGACTCCTACTCAATGAGCTATGGGCGCCGAGCCAAGAAATTTACTCTTAATAATATTCTTTTTAATATCATCCTAAATGCAGCTGTTTTCTTGATTGATTTTTTGGATTACTCTTTGTACTGTGTTTGACAAAATTCAATACCATCATTAAAAATGAATCACTTTGAAATATTATGAATGCCATGAACAAAATAATCCAATTGTTCCAAATAGAGTGGCTGGAAGTCCTGAGTCTTAATGAGTATTTTCTCACTCATTCTTTTTCCGTGGAGCTAATAAATTCTTAAGAACCTTGAAATTATGTATAATTTAAATATTTTGTATTAATACTCGCCATTTACAGAGGAGGACAAGATTGCAGCAAGCATACCAATTATCTTCTTGTAATTTTAATTAAATGAAATCCAAAACATTAGATAACACAATGGCATAATTATCTAGCCCACTGTGCTGAACATAATACATAATATTAATAATAATATCATCTATTTAGGTAATTCTAACTCTAAGAACAAAATATTTTACAAACAATCTCTATAATATCAAACTGATTTGGATCAAAATTTAGCATCTTCATCTCAGTTTAATAGGCAGAAGTATATTATATAATAAGTATATAGTTTGCTCAAGGTAATTCATAAAAATCAAAAGCTGGAGCTGATTTCTTAAAAAAAAAGAAGAAGAAGAAAAAAGCCATCCCATTTTTCAAGAAATGGGTGGTGTTAATTAGAATGATTTAATCCTTACACATTGCAAATAGATATTAAAACATCACACTATAGCTCACAAATACATATAATTATTAGTCAGGTAAAATAAAATCAAAAAGTGCACATTATATAAAACATACTTTTTTTTTTTTGAGACAGAGCCTCAAGCTGTCCCGCTGGATAGAGTGCTGTGGCATCACAGCTCACAGCAACCTCCAACTCCTGGGCTCAAGAGATTCTCCTGCCTCCGCCTCCCAAGTAGCTGGGACTACAGGCATCTGCCACAATGCCTGGCTATTTTTTGGTTGTAGCCGTCATTGTTGTTTGGTGGGCCAGGCTAGATTCAAACCTACCAGCTCAGGTGTATGTGGCTGGTGCCTTAGCCGCTTCAGCCACAGGCACCGAGACATAAAATATACTTATATGAAATACATAGTTCTGAAAATGTATATAAATCCAAATTTTGTATATGCAATAATGCGTTAAATAGATTAGCAGTGCTATTAAAAATAAATCATCTTTGGCTGGGTGTCCGTCGCTCAGTGAGTAGGACGCCAGCCACAAACACCTGGTGTATGGTGGTGTATGGTGGTGGGTTCAAGTGAGTAGAACGCCACCAAGTGTATGGTGGTGTATGGTGGTGGGCTCAGTGAGTAGGACGCCAGCCACATACACCTGGTGTATGGGGGTGTAAGGTGGTGGGTTCAAGCCCGGCCGGGGCCTGTTAAACAATGACAGCTGCAACCAAACAACAACAACAAAAAGAAATGGCCGGGCATTGTGGTGGGTACCTGTGGTCCCAGCTACTCGGAATGCTGAGGCAAGAGAATCACTTGAGCCCAAGTGTTTGAGGTTTCTGTGAGCCGGGACACCATGGTACTCTACTGAGGGTGACATTGTGAGACTCTGTCTCAAATAAATAAATAAATCATCTTTTAAAAAATTTTTATAAAAAGATTTTACTAAAACAATGAATGTGAAAATTCTGAAGCAAGCCACAATTAATTGATCCCTGTGTACTCACAGATTTGAATTTTCAACTCATGGATTTGCTTAGTGACTAAACATTAATTATAACATTAATATTTTCTATCATTAAAACCAAATTGAGCATATATATAAATGGAATTTTGTTAAAGATTTGCCTATGAGTAAAAATCCAGCTATTACAATAAACACGTACACGTAAAATAATAAAGAACAAATACGTCTGGTCTAAGAGAGTAAAATATTAAGCAGGAACAAGAACAAGAATTATATGGTTATAGATTTCTTTAAATTTCCAAAAGTCTGAAAATAAACAGGAACTCATAACATGAACCTTGTAGAATATCAAAAGTAAAAAATACTTCTAAAATACGTCTCTCATTACTTGAGAAAATAGACTGATAGTCCACAACAACTAGGAAGAGTTCAAATGACTGTTCCACTTCAACAAAAAATAAAGAGATTATGATCCTTGTGGACCAGCAGTAGTTATTTCAGTAACTAGGAAGAGAACAAATTATTGAATAAATCAATTTATAATCAACTAGTAAAATACACATACTGTATCAACGGAAATAGATGAGAAAAAACAAATCATTATAGAACAATTTGCATTCTATTTTAGCCATCTATTTATGCTTTAAATGCTTAAATATAGAAGAGAAAAAAAATTTACAAAAATACTCCATCTACTTAGAATTGCTACATACAAAATAAAAACATGTTTCTGGATCAGCAAAGTAAATGCAAATTAATTTCAAACATTAAAGTATTTTATGCACAAGCCAGTAGGCTGTCACTCAGAACCTAATTGTTCTACTTTCAAACTATTCTAATCAGTATCTTTTTCTCTAGATTCCCTAGTTCCTAACAAATTGTCAACAGTAAATTAGGAGAAATGTAGAAGAAAGAAGAGTAACAACAGTTAATAGCCAACCAGGAGACTGAAGGAATTTCTTCTAGGCAATCTAATAAGTCTCTAAAGACTAACACACAAGGTTCCAAAACTAGAGCTCAAGTAGATCACTCGGCAATGAAACTTGAAGTAACATGTCCCATATTCATGCTCAAACTTTCAATGAATTCTTTAGTCTCCCGCTTTGAATCATAAGCACATATCTATGATGATATGTCATCTAAGAAAAGACTTCAACAAAGCTAGAAATCAAAAGAATAAAAAAAAGTAACTTGGAGAAAGTAAAGTTATATAGAGAGAAGAAAACTTAAAAACTCTCATTAAACGTCTGAGAGAGGAGGAAGTGGGTAGGATGGACGGAGGGAGGGTAATTGCTGGGATTACACCTACGGTGCATCTTACAAGGGTACATGTGAAACTTAGTAAATGTAGAATATAAATGTTAACACAATAACTTAGTTAACACAATAACTAAGAAAATGCCAGGAAGGCTATGTTAACTAGTGTGATGAAAATATGTTAAATGGTATATAAAACCAGTGTATGGGGCCTCATGATCGCATTAATGTACACAGCTATGATTTAATTTGTTTTAAAAAAGTTAAAAAAAATAAAGTCTCAGAGACATTAAAAATATTTTGAATCCATTAAATAAGATACTACAAAAAAAAGAGAACTATTAGAAATTAACATAGCACAAAAAATTAAAAAGCTGGAGAATGAAGCTAAAGGAATCCCTCCAAAGTAAAGTAAAACATAATAATAATGATACAAAATGAAAAAATAAAAAACAGAGGGCCAGTTCAAGAGATGAACTTCCAGATAATAGGAGTCCTGGAAAGAAAGGACAGAAAATATTTCAGGGAGAAAACTATTTATGAAAAGATTCTAGAAAACCATTTAGAACTGAAGGAAATTTGTTTCCAAGTTAAAAGAACACACTGAGTACACAGCACAATAGGTGGGTGGGGGGAAACCCTACACCTAGACATATCATTGTGAAATTTCAAAACATTGAGGAAATGAGAAAAATTTTAAAATAACCAAACAAACCCACAAGATTACATAAAAATAATTAGGAAGCAGAATGGTTTTTAACTTTTCAATAGCAGCACTAGAAGCAAGAAGGCAATGGAGTATTACATTAAATTAACTACAAAGCATTTCCCATGTAGTTCTACTTCAAAAGATACCAGAGTATATGTTCCAAAAGGAATGCAAGAAAGTGTACAATAGGAATATGGAAAATCATATTAAATACAAATAATAAATGGAATACTCAAAATACAGTGAAGGGTGATCCCAAGATTAGAACTCTACACAAATGAAGAGGGAATGGGTCCACACTTCAGCCATGTGACTAAAGAGGTATCTTAAATACGTTGAAAAACTCTTCCCCCTTTTAACCACCTTTTTTAACCAGAAGACAAAATGCCCAGAGAGCATGGCCAAGACTCCAGTTTGTGCTTGGCTTGTCCTAACCACGTATTAATGTAGTACCTGTTCTATAAAACGTACTTCATCGATTCCCAATCCCACCCTGATATCTTTACCAGCTGAGACCATTCCTTTTACCTACCCTACAGTGGTCCAATATGATCCACTCCTTTGAGCTAGAGTGGGAACAGTGAACTTAGAAAACAGAGACATCCTCAGCCCCTCTCAACATACGTCCTCAGCCCCTCTCAACATACGTCTGACCTACCCTACAGTGGTCCAATATGATCCACTCCTTTGAGCTAGAGTGGGAACAGTGAACTTAGAAAACAGAGACGTCCTCAGCCCCTCTCAACATACCTACTGGATTCCCTAAACCACTATATATACGATATATATACACCACTATATAATACATGACCACAAAACAGCCCTGCCCATTGTTCAGACTCTGGTAAGCCCTATATTTCCCAGAACCCATCCATAACCTTGGTCATTAACTTCCTCAGAAGGGGCTCTGTAAATTCCAGGGAAAACAAAGTCTGATTATGGGCCACAGAGTTAGCTCAGTTTCCCTTTTCATGGAGGCCTACAGTGGCAACACTGCATTTCCCTCACATAGCTATGTATATACATGTTACTCAGTTTTTCAAAACAATAATAAATTGCTTTATGCAAAATAATATAGCAGTTAACCTGTAAAGAAAAGTAAGGAAACAATAGGTGTTTAGCTCAGAAGGCAATAGAAAGGAGGGAGAGGCACACAAGGGGCTTCTAAAACATTAGCAATGTCATTTTCTTAATCTGGAAGTTGGAGAAGTTTTGTGTTGATCTTATTACAATCCTTTTCACCATAATACACACTTCACATAACTATTTTTTACATACCATACACCTCATAATTTAAAAAAATTAAAAACAGCAAAAGAAAATAAAAACAGCTAAGACACTAAGGAATGATTGTAATAAACTCTATTCTAATAAAGCAAGTTAATGTGTACCTGAGAAGGCATTTATGTAAGTTAGTGTTGTATAAATTACTGTTAAAATTGGGCGGCACCTGTGGCTCAGTGGGTAGGGCACCAGCCCCATATACCAAGGGTGGTGGGTTCAAACCTGGCCCCGGGCAAACTGCAACAAATAAATACCCAGGTGTTGTAGCAGTGCCTGTAGTCCCAGCTACTCAGGAGGCTGAGGCAAGAGTTGGAGGTTGCTGTGAGCTGTGATGATACAGCATGCTACCAAGGGCAATAAAGTGAGACTCAGTCTCTTTAAAAAAAAAAAAAAATTGTTAAAGTTGTTGAATTAAATCAATGCATAAAATAAATTTAATACTTGTCCATCTTAAACCATTTAGTACTGAAATGGTCAAATCTCAACTATTCAGAAAATCAAGTTCTCCAAATAATTCCAGAGGCTACATTGTAATTAGGAGTTGAAGAAAGGAAATGCTTTACTAAGATGTATTTGTATTAAGAGACACACATCAGATTTTAGAACACAAAGTATAATACATCAAAATTTTAGTTAAATTTTGGATTTCCACATATTGTTATCAATTAACTAATGATAGTTGGCTCCAGATCAATGGCATTCATTCCCAAATTGATGTTTACCTGCCCTGATACCTACTGGATTCCCTAAACCACTATTTATGCAGCAGGATAAGAAGTACATTTCTAAGGAGCCCCAAAGAGAAATTTGGTTGGAGACAACAATATGGAAGTATTTAATATCAGCATGGAATTAAGAGGTGATGAAGATGTGAATGAAAACATTAAGGGAAGATGAAAAGATAAAAAAAGAATAGGCTTACCAGAAAAATCCTGAGAAATTCCAATCATGAACAGGCAGATACATGAAAAAAATACATAAAAGACTGAGTAACTCTGTCAGTACTATGGAGGAAAACAAGGTAAGAGAAAGGTTTGAGAAGACAATGGATGAAAAAGGTCCAATAAAGGAAATAGTAATAGCTATCAATAGTAGCTACTAATTAGTAATGGGAATCAGTAGTAAAATAAATGCTTATCGCACAAATGTACAAGGCAAAGTGTCAAACACAAGACTTGTATTATCTCATTTAACCTTTCAACAATGCAGTGAAACACATACTATCATCGCTCATTTTATAGAGGAGAAAAAACAAGAGTCCAAGAGGTTAAGCTCATGTTCAGAAGCCTAATAATAAACAAAAGCAGCCTAAAAGTTCCCAAACTTTTAGAATTCCCAAAACCCTAGTCCCTCTAAGTTTTAATTTCTTTTTTTTTTTTTTTTTTTTTTTTGAGATAGTCTTTCTCTGTCATCCCAGCTACATAGAGTACAGTAGCGTCATCATGGCTGACTGCAACCTCAAATTCATGGAATCAAGAGATCCTCCTGCCTCAGCCTCCCAAGTAGCTGTGACTACAGGATGGACCACCATACCCAGCTGATTTTTTTTTTCTTTTTCCTTTATTTTATTTTTTTTCCAAGTAGAGACAGGATCTTACTTTTACTCAGGCATGTCTTGAATTCCTGACCTCAAGCAATTCTCCAGCCTTAGCCTCCCAGAGTGCTGGAATTATAGATGTGAGCCACCATACCTGGCCAGTTTTGAACCCTTGTAAAATTTAGGAAGAGATATAAATCTGTATCTATGAGTATATATCTATACATAGTCTCTCAGATATAAAACAGCCCTCATTAAAAACTGACTTTTTTTCAAATCAGGCCGTGATTTTTCTTTACCCCAAAAGCCCAGACAAGAAACTAGCTAAATTTTACAAATAAATCCAGAAATAGTTTTCAAAATAAAGGTTTAAAACTTTAAAATAAATGTAGACCAATTTAGCCTTAGAATTTTAAATGATCAACTTCTGAAGTGTTAGTTTCTTTAAATCAATTATGATTGATACAAGCCAGATGGCTGGACTGTCAAACTGGATAGAGCTGTTCACATGATAAGGTCACTGCATCTGTCACTGGGAGACTTTGGAAAAAGTATCACATCCAGTAACTCCCTAACCTCATAGCCCATATATGTGAGAAAAGTCTATCAGGGATTAAGACGTGCAGTGATGGGATTAGATGAGGTTACAGAGTGTGACAGTGTTTGTCTGTCAAATTACTGTTTGTGTTCTTATTTGGGGAGAAAAGAAAGGAAACAAAATCAAAAACTCTCCACACCTAAATAGCATCTAAGGGGTTTATCTAGGTATGTGATTTTATTCCTTTATCTTTGACTTTTATTCCATCTTAGTACACAATATAATCTTAACAGACGCCATACTGTGTCTTATATGAGGGAGGATATTACCATAATTAAATGTTATTTCTGTGAAAATATGTGTTACAGGTTGCGATGAGCATATATGGTATTATGTCGCAATTTGCAAAATCATCTCCTGGTGCTTCAGAAACTCACTCTAGAATAACAGTAATTGAAAAGCCACAACGCTTTCATAATAAAGGTGCAATGATGTCTATAGCATAGAGCTACAAAAAGAGTGATAAATATCATCTATCAAAAAATAAAATGTAAAAAAGAGAAGGTAGCTTGACATTCACCACAAATATTATATTTATACCCACAAATCTACAAGCACCAGTTCCCTTGTGTACATTCTATTTCACAATTTCAGCCCTAAGAATGCCTATCTTTAGGGCAAACCAATTTAAAAAATAAAAGAGGATTCTGCATACTTCCTTCCAAAAATGTTGGATTAGTTTGCAGTACCACCAGCAGTGTAAAAGTGATGCCTTCTCTCCACATCCACACCAGTACCTGCACCTTTAAGACTTTGTGATGTGGGCTATTCTCACTGGGGCTAGGTGATATCTCAGGTGGTTTTGATTTGCATTTCTCTGATAATCAGCATTTTTTCAAATGTTTGTTAGCCATTTGTCTGTCCTCCTCAGAGGAGGTTCTGTTCATATTCCTTGCCCAGAGGTGGATGGATTATTTACTCTTTTTTTGTTTATAAGTAGATTCTACTTATAAACCCTTTGTCAGATTGATACCCTTCAATAACTTTTCCCATTCTGAAGATTATCTTTTTTTGCTTTACTTGTGTCCTTAGCTGTGCAAAAGCTTTTCAGGTTAATTAAGTCCCATTTGTTAATTTTTGTTATTGTTGCGATCGGTGCCGAAGTCTTTGTCATAAAATCCTTCCCCAGTCCAACATCATCAAGAGTTTTCCCCATAGTATCTTCTAAGATTTTTATTATTTCGTGTCTTAGATTTGAATCTCTTATCCATCGGGAGTAAATTTTTCCAAGGGGTGAAAGATGTGGGTCAAATTAGACCTCCCATTTGATCCTCCAATCCCAATACTAGACTTCTACCCAGAAGAAAAAAAATCCTTTTATCATAAAGACATTTGCAATACAATGTTTATCGCAGCTCAATTTACAATTGCCAAAATGTGGAAACATCCAAAATGCCCACCAACCGAGAAATGGATTAACAAACTATGATACATGTATACCATGGAATACTATTCAGCCATTACAAAAGAGAGAGACTTTACAAATTTTGTATTAATCTGGACGGAGGTGAAACACATTCTTATTAGTAAAGCATCACAAGAATAGAGAAGCAAGAATCCAATGTACTCTACACTAAATGAAGGCAAGGAATGACCTAATACAAGGGGAGAGAGTAGGGAATGGAGGAGAGGAGGGAGGAACATGCACCTCTTGGGGGCAGGACACAATTACAAGAGGAACTTTACCTAACAACCACCATCAGTGTAACCTAATTCTTTGTACCCTCAATGAATCCCAAACAATAAAAAAATAAAATAGGCAAAAATAAATAAATAAAAAATAGAAGAGTACCCAATAAATTCGTGTAGAGGTAATATCCTTGTTGGAACATTTTTCAAGGTTTCTCTTTTTTGTTAATTCTTAGATTAAAATAAAGCCTTAAAAATAAATGCTATCTTATCTATTAATAAATATTCCTATTCAGAACAATTTTAACTATTATTTCTATATTGTGAACATTGGGAAAAATGACATGATCAAAACCAGTATTTAATTATCCTATGCTGAGAATGTAAAAGGACAGAAATACAAATACAGGAATTTAGATAGTTTGCCTCCTCTGGTCCCATCAAGCATAACTGCCCTAACTGTGGAGTGTAAGGGATTTTATCTCCTAAACCAAATTTAATTGGAATTTGTACACCTTCACTAACTATATGGAACAACCAATGACCCATTCTTTACACTTTCATCATGTAACAAAGAAACTGAACTGAGAAATAAAATATTCAGAATAAAGCTATTTTTCATAAAACAGGAAAATATGACATGTTAAAATTCATGAATTTTAAGTATAAATCAATATGTTATACTTGAGATGAATCCTTATTGTTTTTTTACTTTCACCAGGCAATCTGTTCCAATTAATTCACCTGTTCATGCAAATGATATGATTTTCCCTATGTTTTATAATTAGGAAGCAAAACAAGATGAAGTACATACAAACAACCCCTCTCTATGCAGGGGTGGCGAACAAGTTCGACTACGCGCTAGGAGATCGCTCCTCAGAGGTCCCTCCTCAGAAGCAGCATAACAAAATCCAAACTTGGCAAAGAGCCACAGTATACAAAATAATGATAAGAGGCAAAGAGCCGAAATTCA
>CAUYPK010074031.1:0-12544 GCA_963574355.1 Loris lydekkerianus
ACCTGAGACTGTACTATAAATCAATAGTGATCATAACAGCATGGTACTGGCACAAATGCAGAGAAGTAGATGTCTGGAACAGAATAGAGAACCAAGATATGGATCCAGCTACTTACCGTTATTTGATCTTTGACAAGCCAATTAAAAACATTCAGTGGGGAAAAGATTCCCTATTTAACAAGTGGTGCTGGGTAAACTGATTGGCAACCTGTAGCAGATTGAAACTAGACCCACACCTTTCACCATTAACTAAGATAGACTCTCACTGGATAAAAGATTTAAACTTAAGACATGAAACTTTAAAAATACTTGAAGAAAGAGCAGGGAAAAGCCTTGAAGGAATCGGCCTGGGTGAATATTTTATGAGGAGGACTTACCAGGCAATTGAAGTAGTATAAAAAAATACACTACTGGGACCTGATTAAACTAAAAAGCTTCTGCACAGCTAAGAACATAGTGAGTAAATCAAGCAGACAGCTTGGGAGAAATATTTGCAGGTTATACCTTTGATAAAGGTCTAATAACCAGAATCCACAGAGAACTCAAATCTATTAGCAAGAAAAGAACATGTGACCCCATTTCAGAGTGGGTAAGGGACTTAAAGAGAAACTTCTCTAAAGAAGACAGATGCAAAATCTACAAACACATGAAAAAAAGCTCATCATCCTTAATCATCAGAGAAATTCAAATCAAAACTACTTTGAGATATCACCTAACCCCAGTAAGAGTAGCCCACATAACAAAATTCCCAAACCAGAGATGTTGGCATGGATGTGGAGAAAAGGGCACACTTCTACAACTGCTGGTGGGAATGCCCACTAATACATTCCTTCTGGAAGGATGTTTGAAGAATATTTAGAGACCTAAAAATAGACCTGCCATTCTATCCTATAATTCCTTTACTAGGTTTATACCCAGAAGACCAAAAGTCACAATATAACAAAGACATCTGTACCAGAATGTTTATTGCAGCCAAATTCATAATTGCTAAGTCATGGAAGAAGCCCAAGTGCCCATCAACCCACGAATGGACTAGCAAACTGGGGTACATGTATACCATGGAATATTATGCAGCCTTAAAGAAAGATGGAGACTTTACCTCTTTCATGTTTACGTGGATGGAGCTGGAACATATTCTTCTTAGCAAAGTATCTCATCAATGGAAGAAAAAGTATCCAATGTACTCAGCCCTACTATGAAGCTAATTATAGCTTTCACATGAAGGCTATAACCCAACTATATCACAAGACTATGGGGAAAGGACCAAGGAAGGGGAAGGGAGTGGGGAGGTTTTGGTGGTGGGAGGGAAATGGGTGGGGCCACATCTTAGAATGGGTACAGGCGATTGCACTAATGTATACAACTATGATTTAACAATAAAAAAAAAAAAAGAAAAGTCCTTTGTGCCTAGGGATCATAAAAACAAAATCCACCTACAGAAAAAGAAGCACGAACAGGCCTTCGGATCCACTTGGGCGGCTTCTTCAGCAGTAGCACTATACTATGCTGAGCAGTCTGCTGTGGAATTTGTAATAGAGGAAGGGGCTGTCCTGTGCCAAATGGATCAAGATTCCCAAAAGAGGATGAAAGCTAAAAAAAGAAAAAAAGAAAATAATCTGTAACTTACACAAACTATGTCTTATTTTTTTCAAGTCATAGCCAAGGAATTTTTTCTCACAATTATACAATTGGTCAGCAAGGTTGATCACCAGTCATTTCCAAAATCGTTATATAACAGGAATTTTTTTCAGGTGTTATGATAAAATAAGCCTTAACACTTCCTATTACCTTGTCAACTTGTTTCTGCCTTAAACTATCTGTGCTCCCTCCCATGATAGAATAAACACTGATACGTCCATCAAAGGAAGCAGCTGATAAGACAGCAGGATTGAGGGAACACCACTTAATGTCAAAGCACCACTGTGTGTTGGTGGGAAGTTCATATAACACCTAGGTCAACAACAACAAAAAAGAAGTAACAAAACTCAGAAAAGGGTATAACCACTATGAAAGCAAAACACCTGCATTAATGTGGTCAACAAGTACATCTAAATGAAACCTTTTCTTTCAGAAAGTGCCTTTGGCCAGGAAAAATAGTACTAAGACTTATTTAAGTATAAGAATGGTCAATTATAATAACTTATTATAATAAACAGAAATATAACTTAAATTTTCAAACAGATTTGAACAAGGATATCTTAAAAATTGAAATTTCCTTGTTTTTACTGTGCATATGAAATAACACTCTCATTAGAGTTAGCTTTTGAAACCCTAGAAGATCAATGGTGTCCTGTTGAACTATTTTTGTTTGGAAAGACCCAAACAACCATATTTAAATTAGTTAAAAATTAAATTTTAAAATCAATCTGGAGAGGGACGAATTCACCAAGAAATTTGGCTTTTAGTCAAGAAAGAAAACATGAATTATACACACCAAACCTCCCACAGCAGAATCCTAACAGAATTTAGCATTAACAGCTTTGTTTAGAAATAAAAGGGCATGGAAAAAAATATAAAAAATGGCTGATATAAAAACCTATATAACAGTATGATTATTGCTAACTCAAAAGTTAGTGTGATAGTAACACAATTCATAAAGTGTACATTTCGGCCTTAAAAAATAATTCAAATGAACTTAACTTTGGCTTTATGGGACTTTTAAAACATTTTATTTTATAAAGAAACATAGTTAAAGGAAAAGATCTTTACCCTAACAAAAAAAAAAAAAAAAAAAAAAAAAAAAGATCCTAGCACAGTGCCTGGCCCCCAGCAAAATTGTACCTAAGTCACTCCCATTACAATACAGGACTACTCCTTCCAGGCAAACAAAACCAGGCAGAGGCGAATCCAGTAGTATCTTCCTTCTACTCTGCTTCTCTCAAGCTTTGCAAATCGTGTATAGACCTGCAGAGCGACAAAGTGCTTAGGGCCTTCAGAAAGGGCTGCTCAGCCAGTGTATTGGTTCACACCTATGATCCTAGCGCTCTGGGAGGCCTAGGTGGGTGGATTTCTTGAGCTCAGGAGTTCTAGATCAGCCTGAGCAAGAGCAAGAGCAAGACCCCACCTGTACTAAAAAACAGAAAAAACTAACACGGTGGGGCACAGTGGTGACACCTATAGGCCCAGCTACTCAGGGGACTGACACAATAGGATTACTTAAGCCAAGAGTTTGACATTGCTGTGAGCTATGATGCCACAGCACTCTACCCAGGACAATGGAATGAGACTCTATCTCAAAAAAAAAAAAAAAAAAAAAAAGCTTTCTGCTCACCTAGTGAGTAGGATTTGTGAGTTTTTTACCTCTTCAAAGTCCAGAATTGATTGTTTTACCTTAGAGATTTTATCTTTTATGTTTTTATTTATCCCATCTCCTTTCTTGGATCTTGCTTGGTACATGACAGAAATTCCTGGTTGTGCATCTTCTTGTTGTAGATGGCCTGACATTGGTCAGACCTTCAGTCACAGATAAATTTCTATCCAAAAGGACAAAACGGGTACTGCATTCTTTGCCTGCCCAAATTTTCACTGGGTATTGTCACTAACTTGATTCTTTAATAAAGTCATTTTTGGAGAACATACTTCTATTCCTACTAAACTATGACTTTTCTCATAGACCTTCTTCTCTTCATTTTACTTTGTAATATTATATTTTAATCACCTTCAAGTCTACTCAAACCACATAGCTACTGTGGGTATTGTCCTCTTACAGTTTTGGACACTTTCTTCTTTATCGTCCCTGAATATTATATAAGCAAAGTTCATACCAGGACTGTATTCCAAACTTATCCATTATTTGAAGTCTTGTTTTCATCCCCTCTTTATAAATTACTTTGCCATTTTCTTCTCTTTCCCCAGAAGTAACTGCTCCCAATTTGTTAAATAGCTTCCTTATATTTCTTAACTTTCTCATTGTAGAGCATTTGATACCCTTTGCATAAGAGACATCAGATTAAAATAAGTTGAATGGCATCTATCTGAGTAGCACAGAGACATTTATCTCCTGGGTACATACATAGACAAGTTGAAAGACTAGACTCTTAAGATCTCTTTGTTTTTTTATTCAAACCCTTATGAAGGAACTAGTGAATGTCAAAAACAAGCAATTAAAGAGCTTACATAATATAGTCTCATGATTTCTTGCCACGGCTGCATTATTCCTTCCCCCATAAAAGAGGCAGAAGTTGTATTGTTACATTAGTTTTAGGGAAAATGAATCTGAGTCTCCAGTGTTTGTTCTGAAAAGGTTAGAAAGATATATCTAATCCTGGTATGAATGCTGCTCACCACCTCTGCCATCACAGACAAAGCTTTTCACTGGTGGATTGTGAATGGGGAAGGAATGCCAGTGACATTGACCTTGAGCCATATTTGAGAAACAGATCTCAGCTTGAAGCCTTAAAAAAAAAAAAAAAAAAAGAAAAGAAAAGAAATTAAACATCAAACTTAATAAAGTCTTTCTGTAACTTTTTTGGAGTCTAAAACTTGATGTTAGCCATCATATTTCTCTTGCTTGGGGGAAATTTATGCCATTGAAAACATCTTGGTTTTGCAAAGTCAAGCTGAGTACCTATCCTGGAATGAAGGAGGTGCAGATAGCAAAGAGCTGAAAGTCTTTTCTTCACCAGTAGCAGAGTATAATTCCACATGAATTATTTTGATGTTTACTTTTGCTTCTTATGTCTACTGGGAAGCATGGGCAGGGCCAAGTGTACAAAGTGGACATGCATACATATCTGCAAAAGTGTGGCAGGCAGGGCAGAGGAAAAACAAAGGAAGCTAGTGTCTGGGATTCTTTAAGAAGAGCTGAAATCAATAGACCCCAGGAACAATGATATTTGATATCCAGCTGGATATCAAATTGAAGTGTCCTATTTCTGCATTTAATTCCTATGTGTTCTATTTAAGTCTTTAGTAAAGTTAGATTAACATAGTTGTTACCCATGGTTGAGGGTAATGATGCATGTTCGGTTCTTGCTGAGGGTGAAGTAGTCTGGGAGGGTGTCCACAGGAAGAGGTGATAATTGGATAAACAGTGTACTGAGTGACAGGAAACAAGAGACAATCAGAAGAAATCTTCCTGACAGGTATATATTGCCATTTACAGAGGATTCATGCAACCACTCACAGGGTAAGGGAGAGAGACTGCTAGGGTCTGTGCAGCTCTGCAGAAGAGAGTTTGACTGTGCCAGTCAACAGAAAAACGCAGCACTGGAGAAGTGAGAACATTCAGATTTTCACCACAGTCCTAATCTTTACTCATAGAAATTTGATATTTGGAGATATAGTGCTCTTCTTTCCTTACTGCTCTATTATCCTGTATATCTACTTTACTCTCTCACAGTCTCACCTTTATGCAGAATTTTGATCTGTTTCTGTCTGTGTTCTTCTAATACATGTTTGGATTCAAAATCCAGTCAGAAAAATCCATCAGGGAGAAATTCAAAGGAGAGAGAGGAAGGAGCAAGGATGGAAGGGAATGAAAAGGGAAAACTAAATGAAGGATGGGGAAGTGGAGGAAAACGCAGTAGGATGAACTACTGCTCAGGGAGGCTGATCTATGCAGCACTGATTTTCTTAGTATCTTTTGGAGTTGAGAGAAAATATCGCTATCATCTAATCTAATCTATTGTCCCCAACTCCCTCATGACAGTGATGTGATTCTGATACGTAACTTTCATATTAGGCTGCACCACTATTCAGAAACCAGAGGAGAATGACTTAAAAATGCCACCCTGATCTAAGAGTGACCATCAGGCAGAGTAGGGCAGACACAAATGGAAGAGTGTGCCTTCACCTTCTGTGCCTGAGTCCCTGAATCTCATTCAGAAATATCATCCTGATCTCTCCACAACCTTACAGTGAACTAATATTTGCTAAACACTAGGTGCCCAGGATTGGACTGAATGCTTCACCTACATCATCTCTTCCCCCACCTACAACCATAGAAGGAGGTACGTGCTAGATTGTTATCCACATTTTCCATAAAGAAACTGAAATACAAAGAAGTTCAGAAACATGTTCAAGGTCATAAGTAATAAAGAATGAAAATGTGCATACAACCTGTGCTACTGATGTGATGCCCTGAGCTTTCTCCTGCCACGCTTTCATTCCCCTTACCTATGATTTTTCCTGATCTTGCTATCCTTTTCTTTCCTTGTATGAGCTTTACTGATCTATGGAGGCTCTGATTTGTTTTAGCCTAACCCAAGTGGTTGATTCAGGGGACAGTTGTCATTGTTATACTAAATATGTAGCCTTTTTTCCGTCCCATTGATATTTTCTTTTTGAAGGGCTTTGAGGTGACAGCTAGCTTCTGCAGTGACTCTTTTTTTTTTTTTTTTTCAGTTTTTGGCAGAGGCTGGGTTTGAACCCACCATCTCCGGCATATGGGACTAGTGCCCTACTCCTTTGAGCCACAGGCACCGCCCGACAGCTAGCTTCGGATCTTTGTCCATCTGTCGTCAACAGGGATGTGCTCAAAACTTGAAAACCACCACAGTAGGGTAGTACCTGTGGCTCAAAGGAGTTGGGTGCTGGCCCCATATGCCAGATGTGGCAGGTTTAAGCCCAGCCCCAGTCAAAAACTGCAAAAAAACAAACAAACAAAAAAAAACTACCTCAGTAGACATCAGATTTGAAAAGCTACCAACACTGTCTGAATTTCTCATGCAATCATTCTCTAGATGGGATAATGCATTTAAGCTCTTAGACCTCCATTTCCTCATCTGCAAAATGGAGCCAATACAATGCCTGCTACAGAAGGGCTGCTGTATGGAACAAATGAGATGAAAGTACATTATGCTTAATGTAAATTATATGTTCTATAAGCTTTAGCTGCTATTATTAATATCATTTAGCAGAGGAAGAAGCTGAAATCCTAAAGCACAGCTTAGTGCCTCAAATTGAACAGCTAGTCCATGGCAGAGGCAAGAGCAGATCTTTCACACTAACCATTAACTGAACATCTACTGGGTGCCAGACTTTCTGGTGCACTCTGGGAACACTCAGATGTATGTGCACAATGTGACCTTATATGAAAATCAGTATTTCTAACATGGCATATTTCTGTAAATATTCATGAATATTGCCAAAAGAAAAAAAATGCAAAGGATCCTGGAGAGATGAATTGTTATCTCAAGGTCAAATGAGAGATACTACAGACAGTGAGTACAAAACAATAACTCAGATACTCTGACACCTAACCAGCTCCCCTTTTCTTTCCACTGTGCTGCCTTTAGCTGAATGTAATTAGAAAAGTATATCTTTAGAAAACTAATACCAGTTATACAATGTATTCCAACATCAACTATAAATTATTCTCTCCATCAGTGCAGGAAATTGGGTGTTGACTGTGTTTAAGGGGGAAAAAAATTGATTCAAATGCTACATGAGAATATAATTTAGAAAGTGAGGCCTCAGTAGAAAATCCATAGACTAGGAATTTAGAAAACTTAGTTTTGGTTCAGCCTACTCCTACCTATGTTGCTTCCTCCTATGTTGAATGACCATGGTTTCATTTCTGGCACAAAGAAAGTGTAGGTGTGTGTGTTGAGAGGCTGCATTGGACCTTGGGCAGTGAGGAAGCTACCAGGATATCTGTATGTATATATTTTTTCCTGCAAGCACTGTCTTTGCATTAATTTTTATTTTATGTTATTTTATTATGAGTGCCTGTAAGAATCCTCACTTAATATAAGGTCTTTACTCACGAAGAATGAGGAGGACTCATTTCAATCTACTGGAATACATTTGTTCTCAGGCTTTCTGGGCATAGATGCTGGAGCTCAAGTTCTGGGGAAAGGAGTAGAATGAGTACAAAGCAGCCAGCGCAAAGTCTTCACAGCTGCAGGAGCAAATTAAAAGAAAGGGGCCTTTCTCCCCCCTGTTATTATGGCCAGAGCTGACCTGACACATCTCATCCTGAATAAGGTGGAGTCAGGGAACAGGCAGAGACAAGGTGGAAAAAATTGAGTACAGATAACATGAGACAGAAGGGAGAAGTGAAGAAATAGAAGCGTGACAGAGGGTGGTAGCTCAGGGGTGAGAGATCACTATTAATAATAATGGTGGCTCCCATTTGCAGGGTTTCCTGTGAGCCAAGCATTGTTGTTTCTAATACTTATAACAAGTTAAACACTAGGTCTGCATTGTAGAGATAAGGAAGTGGAGATTCAGGGGGGGTTAAAGAACTTACCCCTGGGGGTAAACAGTGTCAGAACTGAGAGCTAACCTCATGTCTGTCTGCCTCTAAAATCTATTCACCTTCTACATGCTATGTTGAGGTAAGGCCTCAGAAGGATATAGAAAGCTGAGAATGTTTACATGAACTGGTGACTGTATTTCAACATTCACAATAGCCAGTTTTCTCTGCAGTAAAATATATTGGAATTTTTTTTTTTTTTTTTTTTTTTTTTTTGCAGTTTTTGACTGGGGCTGGGTTTGAACCCACCACTTTCGGCATATGGGGCCGGCCTCTGCAGTAAAATAAAGAGATCAAGAACCCATGCAAAAGCATGATTTGGGTCGAGGTCAGGTTCAAGGTCCTCTAACATCTGCCTTGATGAAGCACATGATATAATAACTCAAAAGTAATCTTGTCATGTTCTCAGTAAGTTAAATACACTTTGGATAAAAGGATAAATAATATAAATCCAATATCCATGTTAAAATTCTGCAAGTGGAAATAAATAACTATAAGCATAAAATAAGAATGTTCAGTTCCTTGAGATTTATGATGCCTAAGAACAAAAATGGATATAGATATTTGCTTACGGGGGTCTGTCAATGCAACATGGAGACAAAGGGTCAGGAGGGAGAATTTCAAGGTCATTGCTTTCTTGTGTATCTACTTGCTACTTGTGCACCTTCATGACTTCAAGTAATTTTCCAGGATCTGCTTAGAAGTGTTCAGAGGTGGGGAACTTAACATTCTTGTGAACTGCTTGCATTGAGTTTAATTCTCTGCAAATCATAAGGAATATAATTCATTTATGAATTATGTTTAAATAATTCATTTTAGTTGAAAAATTCTGGTCATTGGCACTGTCTCTGGACTCTGAAAAACAAGCTAAACAAAAAGGAGAGAAAAGGCTTGAACATTTTGGTGAA
Organism: Loris lydekkerianus; assembly: GCA_963574355.1. Taxonomy (NCBI): domain Eukaryota; kingdom Metazoa; phylum Chordata; class Mammalia; order Primates; family Lorisidae; genus Loris; species Loris lydekkerianus. Next base: position 9,109 of record CAUYPK010074031.1, read on the forward strand.
GTATTTTTAAGACAACATGCAATCAGAATAATTAATGCAAGTGCAAATGTGATATTAGTTTCTGGAAATGTTTGTCTTATGAAATGAAACATAATCACCATGGCAAACTTTAGCATTAAAATAAAGAAATATTTAACAAAAAGAAAGAGATGAAAAGTCTCTACAAATCCCTTTCTTTTTTGTTTTTTAAACTAGGATCTAGCCAAATAACTTGGCATTAGGTATTTCATGAGATTTATCATCAAAGTTATTCTTTTTTCTCTAACATTATTTTAACTGGTTGCTTTAATGGATTTTTGTGTTGGAATGAGGACTTTCAATGTAGTTAAATGGCTGGTCTTATAAATAAAAACCACATGGAGAACACTGAGGGAATGCATGCCCTGGGTATCACTTTTGATCACAGGTTACACACCTTCCAATATCATTGCAATATACTCTATGATCTGTCCCTGTTTACCTCTCCAGTCTCACATCCTATCATTCTCATCCACATTGTTCTTCACTTCCAATCAGACTGAATTATTTTTAGTACTTTAAATCCATACTCTTTCCTTCCCTACTCCTGATTAACAATCTGCCCTTCACAGTAGTCTGATCTTTTAAAAAATCAAATGCAATCATTTCACTTCTCTGGAATTCTCAGTGGCAACTTATTGTACTCGAGCCAAAGTCTTTAACCTTTTATTCACCAGGCCATGTGCAACTGAGTTTTACCTTTATGTCCACTTCATTTTGTACCACGTGTCCCAGAGCTCTCCCCTTGAAGATCTTGAGCAGTGATTTTCAACCAGTGTGCCTCAGCACACCGATGGTTCGTGAGAGGATCTTAGGTGTGCCATAGACATTTTTAAAGATCATTAACTGACTTACTTTGGAAAGGCATTCAAAGCACAAAGAGTATATTATTTTTTTCACTTTTTTTTCTGATAGACACAAATTGTGTTGCGAAAGTTTACACATTCAAGTGTGCTGTAAGATAAAAAAGGTTGAAAAATCTTAATCTTGAGTGTCTCTCCTTCTCTTCCCTTTGCCTCCTTGGTCTAGTCCTCCTTTGATTAAAAAGGCAAAAATAAGACAAGCTGTCTCTGTCTTCTAATGAGCTCATTTTCCCGTACATATTTCTGTGCCTGCACTCATCCTCATTGACAAGTATATCTGATATTTTGGTTATTTTTGGCCTTCCCAACTGGAGGGAAAATTCAGAGAATGTGTAAGTTGTTCACCATTGCACTCCCAGTAAGACTGTATGTAACTATTTGTATAATAAACATATTATCTCCATTAATTGCTTTTACCCCCACTACTCTTTCCTCTCCATCTCAATGACCCAAACATCCCCAATATTCTTCTACAGCACCCTGTTCTTCACCCATCCTCAAACTCATCTGAATCATCTGTGTGCTTACCCCCTCCTTTCACTAAATTGCTATCACTCTAGAGATAGGGGCTGCAGCTTGTGCAACCCTGTATCATCAGGCTGAGCAGAGCTTCTGGCACTAGCAGGGCCTAGAAAATTATTTTTGAACAAATAATTGAACTACAGACACAGTGCTATCCAGTCATTCTAATCTAGGATGTCATCTGTTTTTTAAAAAGTGTCTAACTTTTACTTCTTTAAAAGAAAATGCATCAGTACATGTGGGTGTGTGATATGTTTGTGTGCATCTGAAGAAAGCTCGTCTTCACTGTGGCATGTACTGGACATCCTCCATGGCATCAGCACTGCTGTCTGCAAAAGCCAAGGGTGAGTGCAGTCTGCTCAGCATGTGTATGAGACGATGGTTTCATTTTAACCAAATTAACTCATCCTTTGGACATCACCTAGCTGTGCACAATGCCTCCCAAAACCTAGTGACAGTGTCTTCACTGGCTTTTGAAAATGAGGATAAGCTTTGGTATAGCTTGGTAGTAGTTATCTTTTTAACATTTTCCCTGGGATGAAAAACTTGGAAAACCTTTTTGACGAATAATGTGAATCAGAAATGATGTTTTTAAAATGGAGAACAGAATTGTAGACACCATATAAAAAGCCTTGAGTCAGTCTTCCCACACTGTATGAAGACCATTCTCTTTACCCTCAGAGAGGGGACGGGGGGCGGGGGGGGGGGTCAAGCTCATGCTAATTCAGCATTTGTGTTAATAAATCCTCTCTACTAGACAGAAGTTATTGGACAAAGTAGGTGTTTGACTCAAGTGGATTATTTCCAATTCTTCTCCCAGGAGTTTGGAAGTAGCAGTTTAGGATGCTGGCCATCTTTTATTTTTGCTTTGTGGTGAGTTTACTGTGATAGGCACTATACAAAAGCCTTCAAGGATAGTTCATTTGGACCATGATAAAAATAGTGTATAGATAAGAGAAGGGAGCATTTATTACTAATAGAGGCCATCTACAGCAAACCCACAGCCAAAATCGTATTGAATGGAGTTAAACTGAAATCATTTCCACTCAGATCAGGAACTAGACAAGGCTGCCCATTGTCTCCATTGCTCTTTAACATCGTGATGGAAGTTTTAGCCATTGCAATTAGGAAAGAAAAGGTGATCAAGGGTATCTGGTCAAGGGTATCCATATGGGGTCAGAAGAGATCAAACTTTCACTCTTCACAGATGATATGATTTTATATCTGGAAAATAACCGGGATTCTACTACAAAACTTTTAGAAGTGATGAAGGAATACAGCAGTGTCTCAGGTTACAAAATCAACATTCATAAATCAGGTAGCCTTTATATATACCAACAATAGTCAAGCTAAAAAAATAGTTAAGGACTCTATTCCATTCACAGTAGTGCCAAAGAAGATGAAATATTTGGGAGTGTATCTAACAAAAGACGTGAAAGATCTCTATAAAGAGAACTATGGAACTCTAAGAAAAGAAATTGCTGAAAATATTAACAAATGGAAAAATATACCATGCTCATGGCTGGGAAGAATCAACATTGTTAAAATGTCCATACCACCCAAAGCAATATACAATTTTAATGCAATCCCTATTAAAGCCCCACTGTCATACTTAAAGATCTTGAAAAAATAATACTTAGTTTTATATGGAATTAAAAAAAAAAAAAAACCTTGAATAGCCAAGACATTACTCAGAAATAAAAACAAAGCAGAAGGAATTATGCTACCAGACTATACTATAAATTGATAGTGATCAAAACAGCATGGTACTGGCACAAAAACAGAGAAGTAGATGTCTGGAACAAAATAGAGAACCAAGAGATGAATCCAGCTACTTACCGTTATCTGATCTTTGACAAGACAATTAAAAACATTCAGTGGGGAAAAGATTCCCTATTTAACAAATGGTGCTGGGTGAACTGGGTGGCAACCTGTAGAAGATTGAAACTGGACCCACACCTTTCACCATTAACTAAGATAGACTCTCACTGGATTAAAGATTTAAACTTAAGACATGAAACTATAAAAATACT
>CAUYPK010074034.1:0-15391 GCA_963574355.1 Loris lydekkerianus
GGCTATAACCCAACTATACCACAAGACTATGAGGAAAGGACCAAGGAAGGGGAAGGGAGGGGGGAGGTTTGGGTGGAGGGAGGGTGATGGGTTGGGCCACATCTATGGTGCATATTTTTATCTATAATAAAAAAAAGAAAAAATAAAATAAAAATAAAAACAGAAAAAAAAAAAATTTCAAACATGTGTAACTAACATAGTGCCTATTGTGACTATAGAAAGAAAATAGGGTGTATGTGTACATATACCACACACTGTGGAATACTACTCACCCCTGAAAAGGAATGGAATAATGTCATTTGAAGCAACTTGGTTGGAATGGAAGAACATTATGCAGTAAAGTATCTCAGGTTAGAGATCTCTTGGTTGGAATGGAAGAACATTATGTATTAAAGTATCTCAGGAATGCTAATACTAACATGAAATGTTCTCACTAATAAGTGGGATCTACATGATTGTTCCACTTGGTCATAAAGTGGATATAGTTACTGGAAAGTAAGAAGGAGGTGTGGAAGTGATGGGAGGGTTGAAACTAAACTTCAGGGTACAATGTGAACTACTCTGGTGATGGCACACTGAACGCTCTGACTCCAGCATTACACAATTCATGGATGCAAGCACATTTGTACCCCATCACATTTTGAAATATTTAAAAAATAAATGATGTCACTATGTTCTTTGGACACCTTCTGAATTATATACCAAAAAAAAATTGAATCGTGACACATTCAGGAAATTATTTTGAATAATCTTTCAACTAAAAAATGTATCAGGTGCTCTTTCAATTATTATGAAATCAAAGAGTCTGGCAAGTACATGACACATAAAAGTACTCATTACCATTCATTAATGTCATTCTTTTTTGGAGACCAAAGCAAAATTTTGAAGCATTTCTTTTTATTAGTACCCTGGGTGACAATGTAGCAATGCATAATTTGATACCGAGAATGGAGGAAAGGTTAATCTCTCTTTTGAAAAGTGGTTGATGGAGAAGGGGATGGAGAAAGACTGCTTTGTTCTTACAAAGATTAATTTTCAGAAAGCCTACTTATGAAAACTGACGGTCTAGCTAGCAGTAATCATTTTAAATACCATCCATTCCTATGTCCCTTCAGAAAGTCTTCATGTAACAGGGTTGCACATACCCAATTTTGAAGGTTATTGCTTTATAGCATGCATATTATAGGTGTATTTTATTATTTCAAACCCTCTGTTCCAATAGATTTCCCATACATACGCTCACAAATTCCAAATTTGCAAGTGCAATTCCATGCACTCACAAATTACCATTTGCCATCTCATATCCTTGTAGAATGTGTCCAAGCAGGATTTCCAACTAACAAGTGACTCCTACCTAAGGCAAGAAAAAGGCTCTTCAGGTCATCCTAAAGATGCTGAAAAGAGACTGCTCAGTAAACTATAGAGGATAAGAAAGGTAATGTCTTCAGGATCCTCTATTTTTTCAGGATATCACATTCAATTTCCACAATTTCTTTTTTCTGTTGTGACTCTATGTTAAAAGGAACACCACTAAAACTACATTTGACTTGTTTCCTGTGATTCAAATCCAAAAGAGACTTGATAGTGTTTTTCAGAGTCATCATTTCTTCTGGTTTGAAAAAATAAAAAGAATTAAGGAATCATTTTGAGTGGTATATTTCAAACTCCTCAAGAACTAAAAAACATATATATATCTAGGAAACTATTGATGTTTGGGGGTCAGTGTTACTCTCTCCCTTTCTCTCAAATTATATATAATTTGAGAATATGTATCTATATTCTGTCTCACACACAGACACACGCGCACACACACACTAAAAATTTCACTAGCAAATAACCAGCGTCTGAGTTGCCTCATGGCCCACTTCAAGGCTAGACACCAAACCCTTGATAAATGAGATAAGAGTGTATTGCTCAGGAGACCCTAGTAATCTATCAAGCCCCCAGTACCTTATCTTTGCTTTATCCATTAGTTATCTTATAACATACGTTCTTTTAATGAAAAGTATCACTTGTTTAACTGACAAATATGCCTGCCTACAGGAGACAGAGGTAAGGGAGTAAGTAAACCATAAAATTGTAACTCTAGAAAGCAATAACAATATCTGTATGCAAAGTAATCCCCCGAGATGTGGCAATCTCACCCCCTCCATGCTACACCCCCACCACCAGCCCTCACTGGGCAGATGCCTGAACCTCCAGAGAGCCTGGCCAGTTGTACCAGACACCACTGCCGCTGTCGTGCTAGAAGCAGGCATGCCGCCAGTAGTGATGGTTCACGTTGGAAGCTGGGTGGAAGGCGAGGGGAAGGGGCAGGCAGTGGTACCTCCTTCTCTCTCAAGTGGCACAAGGCTTCTCCTTGTGGAGAAGCAGGAAGGAACACAGGTGGCAGGTGAGAAGGACTCAGATGACCTGGGTGCCCAGCTTCCACAACTGTCCCCTCCTGGTGTCCCTTGCTTCCATGTCCTCTTATTTCCTATTCTCACCCATGTCCTCCAGGGGGAACAGGCCAGGTCCACTTCACTCAGAACCCCGGTTGGCTTATTTCCTGGGAAGCTGATGTGAGGGACCAGGATTGAATCTGCCTGCCCTAGGCTCCTGACCGTAGATCCCTGGCCTTTCTGGGCTGCCCAGTTCTCACACAGCAGGTCCCATTCTGAGGCCCCAGGGCCACCATACTGAGGAGAACGATCCCTGTGCTGGGGTCTGGGGAACCTGCGTTCTGAGACCCGGTTCTACTAATAGCTTGCTGCTGTGATCTTGGGCCTCAGTCCCCAGGAAATTTCTGTCCTTGAAGGTACCTGGCCATGAAGCATGAAAGTCCAGTAGTACCTGAGCCCGCAGATTATCATTTTGAGCTTATGACTTGTCTGAACCCTCACAGTATTCATTTGGTATAAGGTCCCAAACTTGCCATCTAGGAGACTTGTTAATAGAATACAGATTCTGGTCTTTTCCTGGAAGGTTGACCAAGTGTATTTGGGTACAGTTCAGGAGTCTCCTTTTAGTTACAGGTGATTTGTAGGATTTACAAGTTTGGGAAAGGCTGGTGTTGTTCATTCTGACGTTATGGAGTGCCCAAGTTCTGGATGGCTCAAAAAAGTCAAGCTCTAGATAACAAACAAATATAAATGCAGAATACTCGCTGGAATGTCATCAGGGCAGGCTTCCTTCTCACTGCAGTGCCCTGGGGGACCTCAGAATGGCACCAGCGGCACCAGAGAGGAGGCAACCCAGAAAGGGCAGGGATCCACCATCAGCAGCCCAGACCAGGAGGGCCAGTCCTGGCCCCTCACACCAGGTTCCTGGAAGGAAGCCCAACAGGGTGCTCAGTGGAGTGACTGTAACCACATCCTCATCAACAGACATGGGCGGGAACAGGAAATGAGAGAATGTGAGATGGGGAGGGTCTGGAGAGGACAGTTTGGGGCAGTTTCCCCTAACTGCATGGTTCACTCCCAGCTTTTCCGCAGAGGCTGACTTTGTGCCTTGTGCCTCTCCTGAGACAAAGAATTATCACTTACTGGCCAGTTATACCCTCCTTCAAAAAATTAAAGTGAAAGATTTTTTTTTTTTTTTCCCCCTGAAAGTTTGAACCCAGCATGGGTATACACTCTATATGGGAGGATAATGTACACGGAAAAGCATGTTTTTTCCATTGGCCAACTAATCATTCCGTCAATAGAACAAAATAGATGAATGGCCAAGTGTAAGATATGTATACACACAACATTATATAACTTCAGGTAATATTGCTTGTGGACATTTTAAATCATTATCTTTCAATCTTTCAGGTTTTCTACATATTTTCTAAATCATTCTTACTATCATAATTATTTCAGTAAAAAAATAAAAGTTGTTTCAAACAGATCCATGAATGTGTCTAAATTTTGTACTTAAAGCCTTGAGTAGACGTAGTCATTTGACTTGATGCGCTTTGGGGAGCAAGAAAATATAATTTTCGATCATAAAAGTCTTCTTAAAAATCCTTTATAATTGTGAAAAGATAAAACTAAATTCTGTTTGGGATAGACAAAGGCTATATGTGAGAGTATAGTTGAATTGATTGCTCAGTGTTATAACAAGAAACTGTAGCAATAATCTCTCATTCAAATTAAACTAATATTTGCTGAGTATCTGTTAACGCATTCAGCCTTAAGATGTATGATCTCTGATATATATAAACAATAAAACCCATAGATTATGTCCTCAAGGATCATACATGGTATTTGGAAAGATAATTTGAACCAATAAAGTACAACCATTATATATAAAGAATGTATATGTATATAGATGTACAGTAGTTCCCTTTTATTAATACATTGTCAACCAGTGATTTTACAAAGAAGCTATCCCAAGGCATTGGCATTAATCCTGAGACAGTATCAAGTAAGCTTTTACAAGGTCCTACGTTATCTTGTGTTTTAAATATTGCAAGAGCTAATGCAGGTGCAAACACGAGTCACTTGTGAACGGTCAATAACATTTGGGCATGAAAACACAAATTCCCTGGTGGCCCATCAACAATGTGTTAAGAGTTTCACTTGCTGTGGTTTCAGTTAATCTGTGGTCAATCATTACACAAAGATATTAAATAAAAGGTGCATTCCAGAGAAAAATAGTACCTAAGTTTTAAATTGTCCCCTGCTCTGAGTGGCATGCTGAAATCCTCTGCTAACTTGACACTGACCCAACAGTCACTTAGTAGTTGTTTCAGGTACTACATTGTCTTGATTATCTCAAGAGGAACATAAGTACAGTGCAATAAGATATTTGAAAGAGAGAGACTCACATTAACATAAGTTTTATTACAGTATATTGTTATCTTTTTTTTATGTATAACTACTTATTGTTGTTAATCTCTTATTGTGCCTAATTGATACATTAAACTTTATTACAATAGTATGTTTAGGTAAAGCATAATATTTATAGGATTTGACACTGTTCTTGGCTTCAGGCATCTGTGGGCGTCTTGGAACATACAGGTATCCTCTTGTGTTGAGGGGATAGCATATATCCCCATGCATCATATATACACACACATATATTCATTATTATACACATTACATATGTTGCGACAGATAATGCAATATGTGCTATGTAATATAACCAATACCTTAATACATTTTGTATATAAACATTTCATATCCTTACATATGAACACACATGTGTGCTTTCAACTCTGCAGCAATCTTGCTCCATATTAATAAATTATGGAGCGGATTGCTATGTAAGAGAAACAACGGAAATTAAAGATAGAACAAATCAAAAAAAAAAAACTTGTAATATAGTTTAATGAATACTCAAATACTTGGAAATGAAATTAAGACAAAAATTACATAATTATTATAACTTGGTACATGAGATGTGCCATCACTTTTATGTCGATCACTAAATAAAAAATAATAAATGAGCTCAAGTGCTATCTGGAATAATAAAAGGGCATTGTGTCATTTGTATAGTCACATTTTCCGAGGAAGAAAAGCCAAGAAGATTGTAGAAAATGTAGAAAAAAATCACTAAGCTGTGGGTAAACTGAAGGCCTCCCTCTGACTCAAGCTATGCTGCTTTACATTCATTATATAGTATTTATAATTATTAGTCAATATACATCTATTTTTTATTATTCCCAGCCAGGTGTTATCCAATAGGAGAGACTATATTTCATAGATATTTGCAACTGCAGTAGCACGCTGCATAATACCTTCTTTTAGAAATAATATATTTTCATCATTTATTATATATATTTATTTAGCAATGAAGTAAATAAACTGGCTATATTTTAAGATTTAAAACTGCACAATATTTTAGCTATTGAAATTCAGGAAGTTCAATTTTTAACTATAAGATATTCATTTAATGGCAATGATTATTTGACTATAAAATAAATTGAATATAAATGGGTACACTAAAAACCAAGTACTTTATAGCATGTCATCATGCTTTTCTTTTATGAATGATTTGCTATCATAGAAGATTTTTCTTTGTATTTGGAATTTTGGGGTCAAAGGAATGAATATGTGAAAATAAACCATCTCTTGGACGATATTAAAATTACATATTAGCTTTATAGAAAAAAGTTTAAAATCATTCTTAAATACCATTGTGTGGTCTTTGAAATTAGCTAGTCTTCAGAAAGAACTCCTTAAGACCTGAGGTTTTTTTCTAAAGTAATTCAGTGAAGTGACCAAATACCTCTCATTTTAATGGACTGTATCAGCCTCCCAGGAATTTTTATTGGAACATTAACTTGTCCCTTTATAGCTCTATTCTCAAATAACAGTGCTTGTCCTCTTTCAAAAAGTCAGCAATTGTGAAGGCATTTCTTAATAAAATTTTTTGTGGTTTAGTGGAGACATTTTTTAAAGCCATATTCATTCTTTTTGAATATTTAGTTTGTTAAAATAGAACAGAAATAGTTCTTAGAATAATTGCACATAAGACTCAAATTAGTAGATTTTTATCAATTTTCCGAGTGTTTGCTTCCCTTGTAATTAATAATCACCCAATATTGACTGAATGTCTACTATATCTCAGAGTGCCGGCCTTGCAGACATATATTAAAATAAATGTCTTTAAAATACATGAAATAAAAATAGGACATCCTGACCGTGAATAAAGTAACATAAAACATTTGCTGCTGAGTTGCAATAAAAGGAGTGGGTAAAACTACACAGGGGTATAAAGAGAGATATCTGGAATGCATCTTGCAAAACTAGCAGGAGTCATGAAGTATATGAAGAGAAAAATAACCAGGGCTGGGGTTAATACGTGACTCATCAAAGAGGAATAAAGCAAAGACCATCGAGAAACCCTGCTGTTCAAGAAGATAGCCTACGGGAAAAGGAAACCAGGACATCGAGTTGAATCAGATTTTGTTTACTGAGAGAAGGTACTGAAATACACTTGGCTTTATAAAATAGAACCCTCCAGTTCAAAGTTGAGTTTAAAATTATAAATTTATGTATTACACAGAAGGATTTCAGTTTCAGTAGTGAGAGTTGCACATGCCTTCAGCCTCAGGGTCATTCTCAGGCAGTTTTGGGTATCACTTCCAGACACAGCATATGGATTTTTATGTTAAGTATTTAAATGTCAAAGTATACACCTAGAATTATATGAAAATTAAAAATTATTGCATATATATATACATATGTACTTGTATATAGGTATTTTGAACACACATGTATAAAATCCCTTTATGTAATACTGTATGTAAAGAAGTAGAAATGAAAACACAATCATTATATTCAGAAATAGAAGAGATTTTCTCTGCCTTAGTATCTTTCTTAGCAGTAGAGAATCTTGACACAGGAATTCCTAAAAGCCTTCCCAATCCTTTGGTCAGAATTGAGTCACAGGGCTTTGATAAACTCACTACTGCGGGGGAAAATGGAACCTCACTGACTTACCACCCATCAGAGGAGGCACGTGGAATCTTGTTGACAGTCACCTTCCCCAGAGGGCCAGGAAGGAATAGCTGAACAAAATAGCTGGGGTTTTTGGTTTGTTTGTTTTTGATTTTAGGGGGGAAAAAGTAAGCAGAGGATTGGATAGGAAAAGGACTCATTTCTTTACCAAGAACGAAGGAAAACATCTACCCACGTGTTAAATCAGTGAGACTGTCTTAGATTTACAGCATCAAATGAGCATAAAAAGGGACAGAAATAGACTCCAGAGTAATGTCTTAGGTCAAGGAGTTATGGTTTACAAAAGACTAGATGAGAACCTTCATGCTTTTTTTGTTCTTTGACAAACTATAGGTTTGAATTTGACAAATGACAAGCCAGGAGAGGCTTAATGCAGATGGTATTGTAATGGATTTTTTTAAAAAAAACTCTAACTGATACATAGTATAAAACAGCATAGGCTAACACTAAGAACACCATCTTTAAAAAAAACCCAGCTAATGATGCGGTACCAGTATTGCAGAAGAGCAGAGGTTTTTAGGGAATCCTAATGGTAGGACTTACGGAAAACGAAACATTGAAATGGAAAAGTGTTAAGAATGATATACTGATACCCAGATTACACTAGGACAGCATTAGTTAACAGCAATAAGAGTGAATTACCGTATATACTCGAGTATAAGCCAAGTTTTTTCGGCACAAATTAAAAAACTCGGCTTATACCCGAGTACATACGGTAAGTAAGATATTCAGAGGAAGAATGTTTTTGATGTACGTGTTTGAGGGTATTAATGAGATATCCTTGAGGATATCTTTAATAAACAGAAATATTCATCTGAAGCACAGGAAATGTGAAATCAAGAGCTGTTGCCAAAACAGTCATAACTGAAGATATGGACGAACATTTGAAGAAAATATATGGCATGGAGGGAAAAAAAACATTGGGCAGATTATTACAGCCATATCTTTTTTTTTTTTTTTCCAATCTTCCCTCCTGTCACTAAACACAAAAGACTAATCATAGTCAGTGTCCTGGATTCTAGACATCGCATTTTTTCCAGGCCTCATGATTTTTGTATACAAAAACAAATTATATGGCAACATTACTAACACTAATCCATGCCATCTTTAAAAGAAGAGATAGTCTGTCTACGAGTTCAAGTACCATGTGACATCTGTTTTATGTGCTTGAATGTTGCTTATTCCTTGTTCTCCTGTTATAAAGAGTTGCTCAGTAAATGGCTTTTCTTCAAGTGGTATGAGTTTAATCCTTATGCAATAATTATTCCATTGCATGATAATGTTACATAAATATTTTTAAAACACACTTTTTCTCAAATACTGTTTTAGTCATCACAGCATATTCTGTGGTTAAAAAAAAAGTTAAAATGCCAAATATTTAACTCACTATGTTTTCTGGACCATTTTCAAATATTTGGGCTACAAAATGTTACAGTTTTCCTCTAAGACTGTAACATCTTAGTTGTCATCTGTAGGGAACAAAATTTCATAGTAGTTGATTTATAAGATAAAAGTTATAGCTAGAACTACATGAAACGAAAATATACCCCAGGAGTTCGCCTTAAGAGTGAATAAATGTATAAAAGTGACACCAATGAAATCTTGTATGTGTAAATGTTTATATAATTTGTAAATTAGATGAAGTGAAAGTGCAATCTATCCTCATAATTGATAATTTATAAACAAAAATGTTTAATACAAGCTTAATCTAATTATTAGAATCTGAAATGTATTCAAATGACTGGAAGCAGAAAGAACCATTATCATTTTCATATTGGATGGATACCTAAAGGGAATATGAGATCAGCTAAGAAGTGAGGGAGTTCATATGCTCCAGAGATGACTCCAAAAAAAAGACCTTATGAATGGCATGGAGTGGTGAGTTTATGAGGCTAAAGAAAGTATGGTTGAAATAAAGAGAATGGAAAAACAGAGAATAAGAAGGGAATATGAAGAAAAGTAGGGACCAGACCATGTAAGGCTTTGTCATGTTAATTGACTTTAGCCTTTATTTGATGTGCTAGAAGCTATTAAAATACTTTCTGTCAAAGAATACTATGGTGAGACTTGCACCCAGAAAACATTATTTATTACTTCTAGAGAAGTAATCCACCAGGGATTTTATAAGGGAAGCAGACAGAATGACTTTGCTGTCACTACATGAGTGATAGACATGGAGAGAGGGTATTGGTTTGAGAATTATTTCGATCAAACAACCCATATGTTAGCAATGAATCTTCTGTGAGAAGTGTTAGACAGCCAGGTGATGTGATGACAACTAATTCTCTGGTTTCTAGAAAAGAGTGAATAGTGCCTTTTTTATTTTTAAAAAATAAAACTAGTCAAGTACTGTGTTTGCAAGGAAAGATTACAAATTTGCACTGGGTCATTTGATTATGAAATGCCCAGGTTCTAAAATTGAGCAGCTGGGTTCAAGACAAAGAGGCCACTGCAGAAAATTGCAGGTTTCTTCTCTCAGCCACTCAATTTTGGAGTTCTTCATTTCTTAGTTCTTAGGATTCTTTCCATCTCATCGTGTAATTTCTGTGCAATTTCATATACACATAGCTGCAATTACCACAAACATGCAGATGACTCGCAAATTTATAGTTCAAGTTAATAGTTTTCTCATTTTACTCTGCATTACCTCCTTAGGCAATCTTACACAGACATGCTCTCAGTTACCACAGACATGCAAATGACTCACAAGGCTATAGTTAATTTGGGGATTGCTACCTCTATAATACCCAGATATGTCCAATTGTTTCTTTACAATTCTGTGTCAAAGTCACTTATAAATTTAGAAACAAAATGCAAGATATTTTCAGAAAAGAAACAAAATACAAGATATTTTCAGATAAGAACAAGCAACTATTGACAAGAAATTAAGAGAACTAAAAATTACCCTCAACATTGATGCAAGCCTTATTAGTGAGGTTTAGGAACAATTTTAGAGCCTGATGAGAATGGAGACAGACTTTATTTTTGTGAATAATTAATAGGTGATGAAAAACTGGAGACGTAAGTATTAAAGTCTGCTTGTTACAGAGAGTACTTGTACTTTCTTAATAAAAGAAAAGAGAAAATGTCCAAAAGCCAATAGCAAATATGCAATTGCAGTGGAAAGATTGACTATCTAATAGAAAACATATATATTTAAGAGTATTCTTCAGAGAAGACAAGGATCAACATGAAAGCAAACAAAAAAGGATTGAAATACAGATTGTTGGGCTCAAGACCCAGAATTTGTGATGTAGTATGTCTGGGTGAGGCCAGTCATCTGAACTTAACACGTTCCAAGTTCCAAGTTGGTGGAATCATTGCTGGTCCATGCAACACTCACTTTGTAAAGCAGTGCTATGCAGACTAGGAGACTAAACTGAGTAAATAATGTAGCAATATCGCTGGTCACTGTTGAGTAATAATTTGAAAATGTGATCATAAATTTACCAACTATTCTAATATTTAAATAATATGTCTCTAGTTGTTCCTGACTGCTAAGGGATTACACGTCTAAAGCATATATGAGGAATTTCCAGAAAGTGTCCAGCCATCATTAATATTATCTTTCATATTACATGGCTGGACACTTTCTGGAAGGTCCCCTACACCTTGGGGTTAGTCAAGGTTAGAGTGTAATTAAATTGGAAAAGTAAAGATGTTCATGTATGTGTGAAAATATTATTAAAATAATAGATTTAAAATCTTAACTGAAAACATTTTGAACAATCTTTTGATAATATGATGGCCAATTTATTTCCTGTAACATTTTTACATTATCTAATCTATTTTGGATGTAATGTCTTAAATTAAAGACACGGGGTATCAGGCCACGAGGAGAATGAATTTTAGAAAAAGTAGATACTGTATTATGTTATTTAAATATGGGTTTACAATCTTTTTTTAGCTATGTTCTTAAGACATTTTTGTCCATCTTCTCTTCAGAAGATTCTGTTCCTATCTTTTGCCTACTTTTCAAAAGGACTGCTTATTTTTTTTCTTGCTAATTCGCTTAAGTTCCTTGTACATTCTGTTTATTAGCCTTTTGTCAGATGTGTAGCTTGTGAATATTCTCTCCCATTCTACAGGTTGTCCACTTGCTCTTTTGACTGTTTCCTGAGCTACGTGGAATCTCTTTGGTTTAATCTAATCCCATTTATTAATTTTGGTTGTTGCCATAATTGCAGCTGTTGTCATTTTCATAAATTCTTTACCTACGCCAGTATCTATGTTTTCATCTAGAATTCTTATGGTTTTATTGTTTAGATGTAAGCCTTTTATTGATCTTGAATTAAATTTTTGAGTGGTGAGAGATAAATTTTCTGCTTCATTCTTATGCATGTGACTGTCCAGTTTCCCCAGCACCATGTATTGACTAGGGTTTCTTTTCCTTTACTGTCTGCTTTATCAGTGGATTATTGGTAAATGGCTTTATACCTGTGTCCTCCATCTGTTCCATTAGTGTACATTTCTATCTTTGTACAAATGAGCTGTTTGGGTTATGAAGCTTTGTAGTATAGTTTGAAGGTTGGCAATGTGATGCCTCCAGATTTGCTCTTTTTACTTAAGATTGCTTTAACTATTCGGGCTATTTTTTGGTTCCTAACAAAGTGCAGAATTATTATTTCTAGATGTTTAAAGCATGATGTTGGTAATTTGGTAGAATTTGCATGGATTTGTAAATCACTTTGGGTGACACGGACATTTTAACAATGTTCTTTTCTACCTATCCTTGAGAATACTGTATTTTTCTGTATGTTTGTGTTCTCTGTCATTTCTTCCCTCAAAGTTTTATAGTTTTCCTTGCAGAAATCTTTCACCTGCCTGGTTAAGTATATTCTTATTTTATTTTATTTTATTTTTAGCTACTATGAATGGTAGTGAGTCTTTGATTTGGCTTGACTGTTACTGTTATATGAAAATTCTACTGATTTATGTACCTTTATTGCTGGTGCAATCTTTGGTGTATTCTAGGTACAAGATCATATCATCATCAAAGAGCAAAACTTTGACCTCCTTGTTCCCAATTTAGATACCTTTTATTTCCCAATTAAGATACCTTTTATTTCTTTCTCTTGCCTATTTTGTCTAGGACTTTCAGAACTATGTTGAACAGAAGTGGTGGCAATAGGCATCTGTGTCTTCTTCCAGTTCATAGGAGGAGTGCTTTCAATTTTCCCCCATTCAGGATGATGTTGACTGTGAGTTTCTCATATATGGCTTTTATTATTTTGAGGTATGTTACTTCTATGCCTAGTCTTT
This sequence comes from Loris lydekkerianus, assembly GCA_963574355.1. Classification (NCBI taxonomy): domain Eukaryota; kingdom Metazoa; phylum Chordata; class Mammalia; order Primates; family Lorisidae; genus Loris; species Loris lydekkerianus. The sequence goes on from CAUYPK010074034.1 coordinate 12,693, forward strand.
TGAGGGTTTTTATTATGAAAGGTAGTTAGATTTTGTTCCATGCTTTTCCTGCAACTGTTGAGAGGATCATATGGTCTTTGTTGTTGCGTTTGTTTATGAGGGGAATCACACTGATTTACATATATTGAAACATTCTTGCAGGAAAAAAGCCCACTTGGTCCTGGTGGATTATATGTTTAATGTGTTGTTGAATTCAGTTTTCTGGTATTTATTGAGGATTTGTGCATCTGTATTTGTAAGGAATAGTGGTATGTCCCCTCCCCTCCCCTCCCCTCCCCTCCCTTTCCCTCCCCTCCCCTCCCCTCCCCTCCCCTACCTCCCTCCCCTTTCCTTCCCTTCCCTTCCCTTCCCTTGACTTCCCTGCCCTTCCCTTCCCTTCCCTTCCCTTTTCTTCCATTGCCTTGCCTTGCCTTGCCTTGCCTTGCCTTGCCTTCTTTCTGTTTTGTTCTTTCTGGCTTTGGTGTCAAGGTGATACTTGCTTTGTAGAATGACTTGGGAAGGATTCCCTATTTATCAGTATTAAAGAATAATTTCTATATTATGAGTATTATGAGTACCAGGTCTTCTTTGTAGGTCTGATAAGATTCATCAGTAAAACTTTCTGGTATAGGGTATTTTCTCATTGGAGACTATTTTATAATTATTTCAATTTCACTGTTTGTTATTGGTCTGTTCAGAACTTGTATTTCTTCTTTCTTCTGTTGAGTCTTCAGAGGTTGTGTATATCCAGGAACTTGTAAATTTCCTCAAAGTTTATACACATAAATATTAATATAGTATTTTTGAATCATGTTTTGTATTTCTGTTGTATTAGTTGTAATGTCACCATTTTCTTTCTGATTAAACTTATTTTGGTCTTTTCTGTTCTTGGTTAGTCTACCAAAAGATATGCCAATTTTGTTTATCTTCAAAGAACCGACGTTTAACTTTTATTTTTATTAGTTGTTTGTATTATTTTTTATTTTTTTGCTTGTTTAATTTTGTAGTTCATTTAGTTCTTCTTTGACATTTATTGTTTCTTTTCTTCTGCTCTCTTTGGGTTTGGTCCATTCTTCCTTTCTTACTTCTTAAGGTATGCCAATAAGTTGTTAATTTCTGATAATTTGTTTTTCTTATGTTGGTGTGTAAGAAATACATTTTTCCCTCAAAATTCTTTTTCTGGAGATTGGATTAAAGATGGTGGCAGAGTAACAGCTTCCCTGTAACTGGGCACGATGAGTCTGGGGAGACAAGACTCTAGGCATCTCTGGCCTGTGGGATCTGCCTATGATCATCCCTCTGAGGATACAGGGAACCAATAAGGAACTTCTGGACCCCAGGAGAAGGACAAAAACAGTGGAAAACTGGCAAGTGGCTGCATGTGTTCCTTTGACCTAATCACGCCGGCAACTGTGAGTACAAGCAGCAGTGAGAATGCAAATCGGAAAGGCCTTACCTGTGAACTGTTTTGGTGTTCTTGCACTTGGCACTCAGGTGACCTGCCTGGGGAGAGCTTGAGCAGGAGCGTGGAGAACTTTGGGCATTTTCTGGGGCCCCAGAATGAGTCACTGAGCTGGGCAAAGTAAGCCATTGTGAAAGAACTGCTCTGGCAAGCTCCGCCATCAGGGTCCCAGAGCAAGGATCATGTGGGACAAAGTAACCTAGTGACTGAGCAGCCTAAAAGCGGGGACTGAACTGCCTTACAGCCTTAATCCTTAGGGGCAGAGTTAGGTGGTTTAGGCACACTGGAGCCTTGGGCTGTTGCCCTGGGTAGAGTGCTGTGATGTCACAGCTCATAGCAAACTCAAAGTCCTGGGCTTGGCACCGCCCAGACCTCCATAAGAGCTGTGCAGTGACCCCCAACCAGTGATCCACACCCACCGGGCCTCCGCATTCCCTGACCAGGAACTATGGGAGCCACGCAACCCTGCATCCTCCCTCCTGTGCCCTCCAAGCCTCCACACTAGCCCATTCATCTGGCCAGGGACCCTGGTAGCTGTGTGACCTCTGGAGCCCTCCCTGCCTCTGTGAAGAGCTCTTCTCCTGGCCAGAGACTGCTGAAGCCTTGGGTTCTTTGTGCCAAAGTAATTGGGTGCCAGGCACTCCCAGAACCGGGTGCACCACCCCCAACCCTGTTGCTGGATCCGGGTGTGTCACACACCGAAGCTGCTTCCACAACCAGAACTCCCTAGCTGGAGCAACCACAGAGGAACTACACAGGGTCACTCCCTACAAAGATCCAGGAACAATAGAGTGATCCCGCTGGGGTCTAAACTTGGAGAGACACCTCCCCAATTTTGAGGACGGCCAGAGGCAAAGGTGAAAAAAATCATGAGGTGAAATCAACAGAAAAACACTTGCAATATGAATAATCAGAGGAGATCAACTCCCCCAAGGATAAATGGGGCAGAAACAGCACAAGACCCCATGCACAAACAAATACCTGAGATGTCAGAACTTAAATTTAGGATCTGGATAGCAAATAAGATCGAACTAGAATTCCAAAAGTTATCTCAAAAATTCAATGAATTCAAAAAGCAAATGACCAAAGATTTTGACACATTGAGATAAGAAGTTGCATCCCTCAAAGACCAGAGAAACATAGTAGAATCCTTCAGTAACAGAATGGAGCAAGCAGAAGAAAGGATTTCTGACATAGAAGACAAAGCTTTCGAAAATCCCAAACCCTCAAAGAAGAAGAGAAATGGAGAGCAAAAACA
>CAUYPK010074035.1:0-102232 GCA_963574355.1 Loris lydekkerianus
CCATTAACGTTCTCTGGGGCTTCATGCCAATGAAAACCTAACACTGTAGCGCACCAAAGTATCAATACCATAAGTCAATGCTTGGTTCAATGGCTCATGACTATAATCACAGTGATTTGGGGATTTGGGAGGCTGAGGCAGGAAGATCCCTTGGAAACAGGAGTTCAAGACCAGCCGAGGCAACAACGTGAGACTCTCTCTCTAAAATAATAAAAAATTAGTTGATCAAGGTGGCTCAAGCCTGCAGTCCCAGCTATTCAGGAGGCTGAGGAAGGAGGATCAGTTGAGCTCAGGAGTTTGAGGTTGCCATGAGCTAGGCTGACACTAAAGCACTGGGGTAACAGTGTAAGACTCTGTCTTAAAAAAAGGCTGTCCTCTAACATTTTAGGGGCTTGGGGGTACTGCCTTGAATCTCTTAATTAATGGACTCATTTGTCCACAGCCCACTTTTGTGAACTAGAACAACACCAGTGTGACCCAGCTGCTGACTGTGCTGGTAGTCGAAGACTTAAGCAGCTGCTCTGCCTGGTTTCCTATCTCCTAACCTACCCTGGCAAAACAAGTGATATAAAAAGCAAGCCTGTGGTCCAGAGATGAGAGGCAGGCAGGGCAAGTGAGGCACCTGCCACCTAACAATAACCAGGAAGGAAGGGCAGAAGGAGGGGCGGCCTGCCAGGGCTTTTGTTTTGCTAGAAGTGACCTGCTTTAGGTCAGCACCTATGATTTTCATTTTTAGAGCTATAAAAACAGAATGCAAATCAAGAGCCTCTGGGCTAATACAGAACCTTTCCTTAAAGTTTTTGTCTTGTTAAGCAAGGAAATAGAGTGCCAAATAGGCTTTGTTAAGTGGCAGTCTAATTAATAATTTAAAATCTTGTAACTGTCTTTCATTAGAATTTATCTGTACATCAGCCACAAAATCAGTCAAACACACTCATTTATAAGTTAATGCCATCTCTGCATAATTCAGCAAGTGCTAGATTAAAACCTGCAACCCACTAAGATGTATTTTGTTGGTTTCCATAGCCAGGTGGGCTGGCCTGGTGGCAGAATTGGGCTTCTCCTTTGTGGGAAGAAGGGAGGGCAGAGGAGGGAGGGACCCTGGTGTTGTCAATGGCTGGTTGATTTGAATCCAGAGGTTCCCTACATGATTAAAGTGTCTCTATGTGGCCAGGTGTGAGCAGGTTTCATCTCTGCCTCTTGTTGGGGGCAACTAGCACTTGGAAATATTAGTAATTGGTGGCTGACCTTAACTCCAGTGGAGAGGCAGAGAGGAGTGTTCCATGCATAGCCAAAATATTCTTTCCTGATACAAAGGAAATGGAGAGGGAAAATAGCAGAGACCTTCTTAAGAGGGCTGAGACGTGAGACTTTTTACCCCAAATCCGGGTGCCGATGTGGAATGTTGGTCTTCCCAGCCCATTTCTCTTCTAATTAAGGAATACAGCCTGGTAGAGCCAATCTCACCAAAACAGTTTTTTTCATTAGGAGCTGTTCAAAGCTCCTCATCCTCATACCAGAAAAGAGAAGCCAAGAGGAGGAATCTTACGGGAGCACCAGGACACCCTCACAGAACGGCAGAGGGAGTTGCTAAGTAAAGACCATGCATACATTTTCTCTTTCGTAGCCAGAAGAAAAGCAAGGACAGCAGAGGAATGTTTCCCTTGTGAGCTCAGACAATGTAGAAAATGTGTTTTGGTTTGGTTCCTGTCATGCCAACACAGGGCTAATTCCTCACTGCAGAGTTTTCAGGTCCATTTTCTACAAGGGAAACTGTTCATGACCCAAACTCCCAGCATGGGCTCTGGTTCCTCCAAGGCAGGAATGAACTCCAGAGTTTCTAGTTTTCTAGTCTCTGCCCCAGCCTGCCAACCTTGAGCCCTTTGGGTGGGTAAATGGCACTGTTTATGAAAATCAGGTAGAGAACCACAGCAGACACGCATTTGGTGCCATCAGAGGTTCTTGACCAAGTTTGAGAGGAAGAATTCAAGGTAGGAAAAGGAAAGAGCAGGGGCAGGGGTAGGTGTTTGCCCCTTGACCAGTGGCAGAGTTGACAGACTGGGATCAAGAAGGGGGAGCTTTGTGGAGTGAATCTAACTCCCAGCTCTGGCCACACAGCTCAGGGCCTGAAAAGGACAGAGCAGTTCACTTGCTGGAGATGAGAAGGAGGGGGCAGGCATCACGCAGGATGTCAAGAACGGATCTGCTTGGTACCATCTGCAGTGAAATAGTGGTTAAGGTTAAAGCAGAGAGGAGATGACAGGGAGGGAACAGATGGCCGAGGAAGCAAAATAGCTGGCGAAACGGGAACAGAGCCTCTAGGGATGGTAGAAGGCAGGACCTTTGTGCAGACTACCGGAAGCAGCCCTTTCTTCGGGATGCGATGGGCAGGCCACCCTAAGTAGAACTGAAGAAGTGAGTCAGAGAGAGGAGTTGGGCAGGGACCCCAGTATGAGGACTTCCCAAGCCCTGTGAGAAGACCTAGAGAGCCATTGGCTTCAAGGCTAGGAGTCTCAATGAACTGGGACAGGGGGCACGGCTGACTTGGTGTCCATCACTAGAACAAGGGTAAGCCACTTTGAGTCTCACAGAGCATGCCTGGCCAAGCGTGCTGGGAGAAGATACAGATGCAAACAGCCAGCAAGGAATGGACTATTCTTCCCCACCTGTCTTGGATTCGTTATGCCAGTCCCTGTCCACTTAGTGACAGGAGCTGCTAGTATTGACTGGGCACTTATTATGGGCCAGGCGAAGTGTACTCCATGCCATCTCCACAACCACCCCTTAAGAGCTGTCTATACGTATTCTTACTTTTCAGATGAGGAAATTGAGGCACAGACAGATGGAGTCCCTTGTCCTGGGTCATGCAGCCAGCACTGTGCTGACACAGGATGCAATCCCAGGTCTGCCCACTGAGCCCACGCTCTCTTCCTTGCTCTCTCAACCTCTGCACTCCACTGTCTCATGTGCCCATCTGTCTTGATTTCTGTGACATTTGTTTTGTGGGGTGCTGGGTGCTGCTGAATCATTTGTGGCTTGTTACAGAGCCTCATGATAGTTTTCATGTGCTCCTTTTCTGGTGATCTTCAGGAAACTCTCTGGCCAGGACCTGGGACTCCTGGGGCCCAGAGCCAATGGCTTAAATGTCCTGTTCTATACTGTCCCCTTTTGTGGCTGGGAAGACACACCCCTCTCCTCTGTCTTCTGCTCTGGTTTCTTCCTGAGAATAGAGACAGGCTAGTGGACCAGGCACCCTCCTGCCTGCTTTCATGCCCCTCAGAAAGGCACAGGGCCATAGTTTATTTGGGGGCTTGTTGTTGCTTTGGGCTCTTAGCCTTCCCCATAGGTTGCCCCCCCCTTCCAGCCTGACCTGACAGACTGGCTAACAATGCCACTCAGTGGTTGTCTGAGGAGCAACTCCCCCAAGAACATATTGGCCCAGGAGGGTGGCAGTGGCAGGCAGGTCTCCGCTTCCCCATAGCTTGGCCCCGGCCTGCCAGCCAGGGTGGCAGCTACAGGACTCAGTACTGTTCTCCAGAAAGGGTTTCTCTTGTCCCCTTCCAGCCGTGATCAAATCCCAGAGAGGCCAATTGTTTCCTGTTGTTCTTTTGGAAAAGAAGAAAGATAGAATAAAGCAGAGAGGCTAGCTGATCTCAGAGTGTGGAAGAGCAAGCGGCTTACTCCAGAGTGGAGGCCCTCCTCTGCCACTGAGGTGGGTGTCTGATCCAACAGATATGGGGAGCCTGTGATTACTGTCTAATCAGTCAACGAAGTTTGGATACAAAACTGCAAACAGCCCCTGCTATCTGATTCAGAAGAGGCACTCTGGAGGCCTCTAGGCTGGCACAGCAAGAGAGTTGGCACCACACTGTGTGTGTGTGTATAGTCACACACAGAAACTCACCTGGTGCACGTGTAACAGGCTCCCCTGGGTTTGCGCCAGAGAGCCACTGTTGCAGAGCAGGGCACCCTGAGTCCCTGAGTGCACTGGAGCCCACATTCTCAGTCCACTGTGCTGGCTTGGTGCTGCAGTAGGCTGGTGAGCCATTCAGTGGGGTGCCCCCAGGAGTGGGCGGGCCAGGACCATGTGTGCCACATGCAGGAACAAAGCTTGCTGAGTGGGTGTGTGGCTTACAGGGGGTGGGTGGGCACGACTCAGCTCACGTCTGCTGGGGGACAGACCACTGCACCCCCAGAAGTGGGCCTCTTGGCAGCTTACTGGATTGATTCCAGAGGGTTGTGGTATAGGGGTGACAACTACATCAGCCAAGGTGAGTCTGCAGGAAATTGAGTGAAAGTCTTTCCCAAGTCAGGAGAAAAGCTGGCTCCAGACTCAGCCCAGGGAGGCAGTATGGAAGTTTACTTCTGCCTCCAGCATTGACCTAGCAGAGTCTGCTGTCTCTCTGGGCACCTGAGCCAGGCCCAGAGAAGGGGCTTTTGCATATGCTTATGTAGAGAGATTCATGAGGCCCTGGGGGGGAAATTGGCATTCTTCTTACCATGATTTATTTATGGAGCCATCCGGTGGTGGGGAGATGGAGGCTAAGGTGCCTCCATTAGTGCGAAGCACACAAGGCAGGAAGCCTTGCTCTGCATTTGACATTTAGTGGGGCGACTCCTACCAGGGAGCTGCTTTTTCTTTTAGAAGATTTTGCCTTTAATGTTCTATTCATGTGCTTGTCTGAGCCGGCTGGGAGAAGGAAGGAGCATGTGGAGAGGTGGGCCTGGGGTCTGAGGGCAGCCAGCCTAGGGGGGAGGGGATAGGGCCCAGGTAGGTCACTTAGTGGCCAGCATGGGGCAGCCTGGACAGGGCAGATGTGGGGGGGAAGGCGGCTCTGCTATGGCGCAGCAGGCAGCCGCCTCTCGATGGCACGTGCTGCATGCGACACGCTGCATGTTTACTTTCCTGTCTGTCTCTCTCTCTGCTGGTTGCTGGGCCCTGCCCCTAACTGCAGCGCTGTGGTGGCTCTGCCTTTGGCCTTGCCATGGCCCTTTCCTTCCTGGGAACTCAGGGGTGGTGGAAAATCCCCCTAAGTTCAAGTCTTGGGGCTGAGTTCAGTTCCGTCTCTGTGGCTAACTTGGCTGAACCCTAGGCATGGCTCCACCTCTCCCAGCCTCAGTTTACCCACCTGTAATGTGACTAGATCGATGATCTTGCAAATGCTTTTTGGCAGCAGAATTGTTTTCTTCAAATGCAACCTAATGTCAGAACCCAGAATGTAAAACACATGAGCACAGGAGCACCTCTCAAAGCTGGGAAGGAGCTTCCTTCTTTGGCCTCAGTGTCACCCTGGCTGCACCTCAGGAGTCGCATGTGGTCCCTCCTAGCAAGACAGCACACACAGGAAGGCCACCAGGCACTAGCAAAGAGGACCCATAGCTCTCCCTGGGGTGTGGGGTTTGAGTTCTCTCCCCTGTAGCGGGGATGGGCTGTTTCCTCCCCTCATCTTGGACTCCTGTGACCACTTAGTTCTCTCCTCCCAGACCCTGGAAGGAATTGTCCCCACATGTAATTTCTTTACTCTCACCTCTCAATCCTCAACCCAGGCTTGCAGCTTTCTCACTAGCAGTCCACTGTCACCACCAGGGCTGATTCTAAACCTAACAGACAGTCCTTACCTTCTTGACCTTCAGGTGGCAGATTCCTTGGTTCCGTAGCTGCTCCTCAGCCTTCCTTGCCAGCTTCACCTCCTCTTATCTCTCAAATGTGGCGCCTCCCCAGGCAGTGGCCTGGGCCCTCTCCCTACCTGCGCTCAGCTCTGGGGGGTTTGCACACCCGAGGCTATGGTGGCCATTGGCTGACTCACCTGCATGTCCTATCTCCAGCCATGATGTTACTTCTGACGTCCAGAGCCATCTGCCCATTGACTCCCAGATAAGGCAACTTCACTCCTACCCTCTGCTCCTTCCCATTTTCCCCATCTCAGTGCTCTCCCAGCCCCCTCTCCCCAGCCCAAGAACTGGAGTCAAGGACCTTCCCCCCTCAAATTTCACCCCCCACCCTGCCCTGTGACCAGACCTTAGAGTGCTATACTCCTGTCACTCTGTTGCTTACAAACCTTCAGAGATTCCCTTTTCCTTCCGGACTTACTTCTTGGTTTGGCCACAATGTTTTTCTACCTCGCCCCACGGGCAGCTCGGGCCTCTCTCCCATCCCCGCTTGGAGCTCTGAGAAGCAGGTCTGCTGACATCTTGCTGTTCCACCGAATCACGTCCTCTCTTTTCTCTGAGGATTTGCACAGGCAGCTCATTCTGCCTAGAACACGCTTTGTTGCGGCTTCCCCTTTACTCCTACCCTTCAGGTCTCAACCTACATACAGCTTCCTCTGGGGAACCTTCCACCCACGACTAGCGGAGGGGTCCTGAGAATTCCGTAGTACCCTGGACCTCCCTGTTGTAGAGCTCAACTCTCTCTGTTGCAATTGCTTTCATGTTCTCTGTCCTCCCTGCTGGATGCCAAGGTCCTTGGGGAGACTGGCTGCTGCTACTCTGCCTTTGCAGATCCCTTTCCCAGCTGCTCTCTGTCCCTGGAGAAGGGGCCTGTCCCAAGTTTAGCAATGAGCTCCCATGCCATCTCACTTCCAGCAGGGCTCAACCAATGTTTAACCTGTGTCCTTCCACCAACAGTCACCCAGTGATTTTCCCAGAAGCACAGCCTGAGATTCAGGGATTCAAGCAAGTAGTTTATTTGGGAAATGATCCTAGGAAATGCCAGAAGGCAAGTGGGGAAGTGAGACAGAGAAGGGAAGAAGCCAATAAGGGGTATGCTGCACTGAGCAAGTTGCCACTGTCGGCATCAGAGTTTAATCCCTCTGGGGAACTCTGAGATAGAACATGAACTTCAAAGTTACCTCACCTGAAGGATGAAGGAGCTGGGGTATTTATATTCCAAATCCCATCAGTCATTGGCTGAATGTTGTTCCTGTGGAGGTTTTAATTCCCCAGCATTTTTGGCCTGCTCTGTGGGTGAGCAAAGCCAGCTCAGCTGCTAGAGAAAGCCCTGAGGCAAAGAAATGCAGGACCTGGTGGATGGAAGTCAGGCTGGTGTGTGCTGAAATGGTAAAATCCAGGGCTGTGGGCAGGCCCTGGAAGCATCTGCTCCGCAGCTTCTGCCAGTGGTCCTCTCTCAGTTCTGTCTGCCTCTGAATTCAGTCAGAGCTCCCTCCCCTCACCCAGTCCTGGGTGAGTGCATGTGTGCACATGCATCTGTTACGATATTATCTCTTAGGGTTTCCCTGCCCCCTTTCTCACCTTCTTTATATACTCATCAGATTGCTCAATCTGAGGGTGCTCTCCATTTCTTACCAGGCCCTGATTAAAATAGCATCTGCACAAAATAAAATGTAGCACATAGTGTTGTTTGGTGAAAAGTGTTGAATCAATAAACAAATACATGCCTTTGTGAGTTGATTGGATAATAAACGACAGGAAGAAACTGGATAGAAACTTAGTACCAAAGTTTGAGACCCAAGACCAGAGGATCACTTGAGACCAGGAGTTTGAAGCCAGGCTGGGCAATTTATCAAGACACTGTCTCTACAAAAAAATTAAAAAAGAAAAATCAGCCAGGTAGGGTGGCACGTGCCTATAGTCTTACCAAGGCTGAAGTGGAGTATTGCTTGAGCCCAGGAGTTGGAGGCTATAGCAAGCTATGATTGCACCACTGCCCTCCAGCCTGGGCGACAGAGCAAAAGACCCTGTCTCTAATAATTCTGTATAACTGTAAGAAAAATTAAATCCTAATAATCTAGCCTTTAAGAAAAACAGAGATAGGGCCCAGGTACCATAGCTCATGCCTGTGATCCTAGCACTCTGGGAGGCTGGGGCTGGTGGATGGCCTGAGCTCAGGTGTTTGAGACCAGCCTAAGCAAGAGCAAGAACCCATCTCTAAAAATAGCCAGGGCAGCACCTGTGGCTCAGTGGGCAGGGCGCCGGCCCCATATGCCAAGGGTGTCCGGTTCGAACCTGGCCCTGGACAAACTGCAAAAAAAAAAAAGTTAAAAATAGCCAGGCATTGTGGTGGGCGCCTGTAGTCTCAGCTACTTGGGAAACTGAGACAAGAGGACAGCTATAGCTCAGGAGTTTGAGGTTGCTGTGAGCTAGGATGCCACAGCACTCTACCTGAGTGGAACTATGTCCCAAAAAAGAGGACCAAAAAAAGAAAAGAAAAAAAATACTATCAGGAACGAGGAGAAAGTGGGGATTTTTTTAGTGAGGAAGATGTAGGAAGGAGTCATACCACACCATTTTCCCTGTGCGATGCTTCATTCAAAGTAGAAAAGGCAGGTCTCTCTTTTTTTTTTTTTTTTTGGTAGAGACAGTCTTACTTTATTACCCTCGGTAGAGTGCTGTAGGGTCACACAGCTCACAGCAACCTCCAGTTCCTGGGCTTAGGTGATTCTCTTGCCTCAGCCTCCCAAGTAGCTGGGACTACAGGCACCTGCCACAACGCCCGAGTATTTTTTTTTTTTTCGTTGCAGTTCGGCTGGGGCTGGGTTTGAACCCGTCACCCTAGGTATATGGGGTCAGCACCCTACCCACTGAGCCACAGATGCCGCCCTTTTTTTTTTTTTTTAATGAGAGGTCTCTATTGCTTGGGCTGGAGTGCAGTGGCATCATCATAGCTCCTTGCCAATGCAAACTCTTGCCTCAGCTTCTCAAGTAGCTAGAACTATAGGTGTGTGTCACCCCACCTGGCTACGTTTTTCTAAAATTCTTTTTGGTAGAGATGGGTCTTGCTTTTTTGTTCAGGCTGGTCTTGAACTCCCGAACTTCCCATCTCACCTCCCAAAGTGCTGGTGAGCCACTAGGTCTAGCCAAAAACAACACAGATCTTATTAGCTACAACTTGCGTATGAGGATCCTGAGATTCAGAGTTGCTAACTATCTTGGATGGGGTTCAAGACTGCTGCCACACACCCCAGCCCAGCTCTGCTCCCCCACAAGCCCAGGGAGCCAGCAGGCATGGAAAGACTGGCTGTCTGGATCACAGAGGACATCCAGCAGGGCAGGTGCTGTGTTGGGAAAAGAAACAACATTTTCACTTAGAAAAGTTTAGGGTTGCATTGGCAGATTTTTATGGAACAAAATTTGCACTATCGATTCCGTGGCAAATGAAAACCTCTCGTGGACGCTCTGGGCTTCAGAGATCTGAAATGCTTAAATGAGGCTGGACCAAACATGAGGAGAAAAAGTTGCCAGACAAAGCTGAGCTCAGGTGGTGCCTGGGGTGAGAAGACTCTGCCTCTTTTGTCTTCTCTCCCATCTGTGAAAACGACTTGTTACTTTGAACTGCTTCCTGTCCTCCCAGGGAGGGCTCCTGCGATGTTGCCCAGGCCTGCAGTTAAAACAGAATCACTGAGCAGAGGGAGAAAGGCCAGGGCGGTTCACAGGGCCATGCTCAGGGGATTGCACCAGCCAAAAGGGACATTTTACTACCCACTTGGGGGGCACAACTGGCCCTGGAGCTGCTTGAGGTTGTAGTGGATACCATCTTCCCTGAATTGGCCCCTGGCCCCTGGCCCCTGGTGGGCTGCTGTTTCTGCCTTCATGGACAAATTTGATTGCAGAGATTCAAGGCAGCTCATTGGAAATGGGGCCTTATTGCGAGAAGATGAGTGATTTAGACTCCCAAAGACTCCAGACAAAGGGGTAGCTCCAGGACCTCCCCATGGTCCCTCTGCTGGCCTCTCCCTCTCCTGAATCTTCACCTTATACAAGCCTGATAAAGCCAACTGAGGCTTACTCTGCAAGACAGCCCTTCTCCTGCCCCTCTGCAGCTAACTACCTCGACTTCTTGGTATTCCCAGCTTTATTTCCCAGAAGGAAGACCCCAGTGGAGCCAGCCATGACATGGCCCATGTCAGACCATGTGTTAGCTGATCATCACCCACGGATTGTCTATCCCTGGGTAAGCCGGCTACCTTTTATCTTGTCAGCCAAGAGGGGTGCAGGAGGGCTCTCTCTATCTGACAAATGTTTACTTACAACGACTGACTGCCTCCCTGCCACTGATGTGGCACTGAGGCTGAAGCACTGAATAAAAACTAAGTCTTCTGTTTTTATGGAATTTACATTCTAGTTGGGGGTGGGCAGCTAGACAACAAAGGATTAACCCTGTTCCATCAGGTGGGACTAAGTGTTTAGGAGAAAATTAACCGAGGGGTAAAGAACAGAAAGTGACCAGAGAGCCGTTATTTTTATAGAGATTGGCAAGGAAGCTTTTCTGAGAAGGTAACACTCGAACAGAGGCCTGAGTGGAGTGAAGGAGGGAGCTCTGCAGATCTCTGAGCTACTTCTGCCTATGAAGAGCTCTCCAGGTAGAGGGCGCACAGCGAGAACAAAGGTCCTGAGGCAGGAGTATGCCTGATACAGTGCCTGGCTGTCTCTGGGGCTGGGGCTGTGAGCAGGACCAGCATCCTGAGTTGTGGTCACAGGCTGAGTGAGGGTCACAGCTGAGTGAGGATCAGGGCTCTCAGGAAATTTGCAACCTGGAGAGAGAAGGCATACACTGGGGAGAAGTGAAAGGAAGGCACTTTCAAGCCAGGGGGAAGGTGCCTGGAGTGCAGCTCCCTGCTCACAGGGCACAGCTGGGGAGGCTTTGTGAGAAGTGGAGGGCCCTGCAGGGAAGGTTGGAAGGGCCAGACAACAAGGCAAGCAGACCAACACTCTGGCCTTGGTTGCTGGTCATGGCAGGAGGCTGTGGCCTCTCAGTTGGAGGGCAGATTGGATGGAGCCTGATTGTTGCAGAACCTGAAGTTCCAAGGAAGAATAGGGGTGGTTGCCTCAACAGCCACAGAGTAAACTCTTTGAACTTCCCTAAAAATCCACACCCATGGAAGAAAACACTGGAAAATCACTATCATCCCACAACCCAAAGGGCAAAGTGTGGGAGAAAGCTCATTCCTCCCAGGGCGTCCAGGCATTTGTACATCCTTCTCTGCTTCTTACCTACCCTCACATAAACGAGGCTCTTCTGTTGAATTGATGGTATACCTCAAACATCTTTCTATATTGGTAACTTTTTTTTAAGTGTGTGGGAATTTTACTTTCTTTGGGCCAGCAACATTGTAGCTCATGCCTGCAATCCTAGCACTCTGGGAAGCTGAGGTGGGAAGATCGCTTGAGCTCAAGGAGTTCAAGACCTGCCTGAACAAGAGTGAGACCCCCCCATCTCTACTAAAAATTGAAAAATTAGCCGGGTGTCATGATGTGCATCTGTAGTCCCAGCTACTTGGGAGGCTGAGGCAGAAGGATCACTGGAGCCTCGGAGTTTGAGGTTGCAGTGAGCTAGGATGATGCATGCCACTGCGCTCTACCCAGGATTACAGAGCAAGTCTCTGACTCAAGAAAAAAAAAAATTATTACTTTTTTATATTGGTAATTCTAAACCTCATATTTTTTTGTTATATTTTTGAGACAGAGTTTCACATTGTTACCCTCGGTAGAGTGCTGGGGCATCATAGCTCCCAGCAACCTCAAACTCCTGGGCTCAAGTGATCCTCTTGCCTCAGGCTCCCAAGTAGCTGGGACTACAGGCACCCACCACTACACTCAGCTAGTTTTTTCTATTTTTAGTAGAGACATTGTCTGGGCTCTTAATCAGGCTTGTCTTGAACTCCTGAGCTCAGGTGATCCACCCACCTGGCCCTTCCAGAAGCTGAGATTACAGACTTGAGCCACTGCACCAGGCCTAAGCCTCAGTTTTAATGGCTATTGAGTGCTCCTCTGTGTGACTTGCCAGTCCCCTCAGGTTGGCTAGACCACTGTTAGAGACCATGCCATAGCCCAAAACTGGCAGCCTGACCCACATTGCTTTGTGAGCTGAGCAGTGGAGGAGACAAGAGCAAGGACTGTAAGGAGAAGCCATCATGGGAGGCCAGTGACACCCACTGGCACTGAAGGAGCCATGAACATGGCCCAGTCTTAGTGAAGCAGGCTGTGGTTGAACCAGAGGGGGAAAGTGTACAGAGATATTAGTTTTCTTTGGGATTGAAATGGCTTGTGGCTCCAGAAGACTCCAGAGGATGGAGAATAAGGAAGAATATTCCTCTCACTTCTGATTTGGACCAGTGAATATGTATGATTTTGATAATTTGTAGACTCTTTCAAATTTGGTGCTGGAAGGAACCTTAAGCTCAGGTGAGAAAACTGACTCTCAGAGAGCTATGGTGGTTTGCCCAGGATTAGGAGTGGTGGGCCGATGTGTTCCATAGAGTGTCCAGGACATGATGGCTGGCAGCCCGCTCTTTATTTGCCTAAGACCCCATCCCTAATCTCTTCCTTCACATCCACTCCAGCTAAGCTCACCCTTGTGGCCTCTGTGGCCATGTAGTGACTGTCCTTTCTCAGAGGAGGTTTCCTCTCCGTGAGAGAAGGGGTTCAGTAGGGAGGGCTCATTTCAAGGGTCAGGTTAAACCCTGCATCTCTAAGTGGGCTTAAGCACCCACTATCTGGCCAGACTCAGATTCAAATTCTGGAAATTACCTTATTTTCTTTCTTTTTCTTTTCTTTTCTTTTCTTTTTTTTTTTTTTTTTTTGAGACAGAGTCTCACCATGTCACCCTCAGTAGAATGCCGTCACATCACAGCTCACAGCAACCTCAAACTCTTTGGCTTAAGCGATTCTCTTGCCTCAGCCTCCCAAGTAGCTTGGATTACAGGGGCCCGCCACAACACCCGGCTATGTTATTTTGTTGTTGTTGTCGTTGTTTAGCAGGACTGGGCCAGGTTCGAACCCACCACTTGGCACCACTGAGTGACGGGTGCCAAGCCAGAATTACCTTATTTTCCTTCTCTGCAAAATGGGGCTTAATAACAGTACCTACCTTGTTGGGTTGTGAAGATTAAATGAAGTGATGCTTTAAAGCTCTTGGCACTTTACTGTGGCCTGACCCAGAACAGGAGCTCAGCGAATGAATGCTGCCGTGAATATCACTACTAGTGCAGTAGCTTCTTTCTGAGCAGAATTCTTAGGTGGTCCTTCCTACAGCTCACTCCTGACTGCCCTTTGAAGTTTTGCCTCTCTGCAGCCAGAGTCCAGTTGGTGTGAGTGATTAAGATACACATGTATCTTAATGTGATACATTAAGCCCTGGCTAGGGGCAGGGCACTTAATACCAGAGGGACAGGTCACCTGGGGTGGAGGAGCCATACTCGTTGAAGAAGACTCTCCTCCCTCTGTCCTGAACTCTTTGCCTTCTTTGGCCAGGGTGAGGGAGAAGTCCCCTGAGGCCAAGCGGCCAAGCTGTAGAAAGCATTTTCAAGTGGTTTTCACTGGCTTGGAAAAGTGAAATGAGGTTGAAGTTCTTCCCTGAAATCTGGGCATCAACCTACCAACAGCAGGCCCACAGCCCTGACCTCCACTCATCATCCTCTTCCTGAAACAAGGTCTCCCTGATCAGAGAGGAAAACCCAGTCCCAGCCCAGGGCTTTGGTCGGTCTCTGATTTTTGCCTCTTGAGCTTATAGCTGGTCTGCTCGGGTTTTCCTGCTGCCCCCGGGGATTGAGCCAAGCAGACAGGAACAAGGGCTGTGGAGCCAGACAGGCTGGAGTCAGGTCGCAGCTTTGCCACTTAACCAGCTGCCCAACCTTGGACAAATGCTTTAAATTCTTTGGGCCTCAGTTTCAACATCTGAAAAGTGGGGTTAATGCCATTTGCCTCTTCTTGGGGTTTTGAGAGCTTGTGACAAAGTGGATGGACGTAAAGTGCTTTCCTGGCATGGAGCAAGTCCCTGGTGAGATGTTGCTGCTGTTCCATCTTCATCATCATCTCTCTTATTCCGCAGCTTCTACCAAGGCTGACTGTGTCAGGCTGTGTGGGAACTCTGGTACCACAATGAATGCTGCAGTCTCTCCTTTGCTCGGTGGGCTTGCCTCCCCCTGGCCTTTTCCCTCATTGTAAATCTCTCTTCTTGGTGTAGGTCCCACCTTGTCTTATTTAGAGGATCCACAACAAAAGAGGCTGGGGGTGTTAGGAGCCTGTCTGCCAGTCTGCTGGGTCAGGTGTCAACCCTTCACGACCCTTTCTGTGCTCATGACCTATCTCCTTTCAACATGCAGATACAATCCTGGGAGGAGAAAGGTTGTTCTGGGAGATGGCAGTGCCCCCGCCCCCCAAGCCCTCAGCAGCCTGAGGCTAGAGCTGTCATCACCCCCACAGTGGAAGGTGGAATCAATTTCTTTCTTGCCACTCCCTTGAAAAAAAGCACAGCAACACGGGGAAGTCCTGTTATTGGTGGAGGGTTTGTCCTGAGAGAGCTGTGGAGACATAAGAAAACAGCTGAGGATACGTGCCTGCCTGTATCCCCAGCTGTGCACCCCAAATGGGGGCACACACCCTTTTTGTCCCGCCCTCCTGGCTCAGCTGAGGTCTAGCTGCACCCTGATGCTGGGTGTGGACGCTCCTTGACTGCTGGCCCTGTGTTCTAACTAGCCCCTGACCCTTCCAACTCTTCCACCCCCTCCTGGGAATGGCCCGCGTGCTTTTACACACGTTGCAATCTCAATCCCCCCCCCCAAAGAAAAAAGAGAGAGGGAGAAAGAAAAAGAAGGAAGGAAAATAGTCCTTGCATAAATGCGGCTACTGTGTCTACAAGGACCTAAGATCTGGTACTATCTATTTTTTAATAATTGAGGGTAATAAATATGTATTGCTTTTTCCTTACCACCCCCATCCTCCGAAGCTTGTCAGCTCCCTGCGTCTCTCCTCTGATCAGACCAAGTCTTCCCCAAGCAAAAAAAAAAAAATCCTTTAAGCAAAAAGGATTAAAGCCTTGAAAGTAGGTCTGCCTGAGCTCCCTGTTGTCCCTCCCCTCCTTTCCCCTCCCCCAGGGTTGAAGTGGAGAGGCCCCCTCAGGGGAGCTAGGGATGGGTGGGCTGGTGCGGCAAGTCCTGAGTGGATACCTCAGGAGAGAGGATCCTGCAGTCCCCCTCCCTGTAGCCCATCCAGTCCTGGGCTAGCCTTGGGGAGGCAGTTTAGCTCAGCCCAGAGCTCTGCTGGCCACTCTAGAACCAGCTCCTCCAGTCCCCAACAGTACGGAACGTGGGAAGGAGGCTTTTGGTCTCAAGACAGTCTCAGCTCCACCTTGCAACTTGGCTTTGTGCTTTATTAGGAGCCTGGGTGACCTTGAAACAAGTGCTTGAGTCTCAGTTTCATCTGTAAAATGGGACTATAAATAGTACCTACTTCACAGAGGACTAAAAAAGCTAAAGATAGATATTTCAGTGTCCAGCCATGGTAAATACGAAATAAATCAAATAAATTATTATTGTTATCTTTATCGAATTCTTCTTCTTAGACACGAAGGGTAGCCTGTCACATCTCCCATTCCATGGCCCTCCACTGCTCACAAGGGCCTGCCAGATACAACTGTTTTTCATGTAGCATTTCCGCTACCCTTGAAAAGGTGGTTGAATTGGCTGGGTTGGTATGGTTAGGAGCCTTGCTCCAGCTGATAGAACTGAAACCCAAAGTAGGACTTATATGTTCTCTCTTTTCCTCCCGTCCTGACCCTTTTCTCTGCTTTATGCTGCTTTCTGACAGGACATCCAATATCCTTGGCTCTGGGCCAATCCAGAAACCAAAAGCCAAGCCAGAAACCAAGGAAAGGCCTGGCCTAGCCAGGCAGAGAACACTGGGGTCAGCGGTGGCTGCCGCAGGGGAGACCCGTCCTCCCACCCCCAGCCACCACCTCTGCAGTTCTGCTGACACAGCAGCCATGGCCCAAGAGTCCTGTTCTCCCTCTGCGCTGGGCATGTGCACACAGGGCTGCTGCAGGTGTTCAGCCTGTGTCCCGGCACCCACCCAACCAGGCCATGGCCAACTGCAGTGGTCAGAGCATGATCACATGGCCTCCAGGGCCCCACTATCTGCCCCTAGTGACAGGCCTACCCTGGATGCTCTGGGCCTTAGGCAGGAAAGTGAGGAGAGAAGAGGCAAGGCTGTGAGGCCAGAGGGCAGGAAAAGCGGGGAGAGAGGTGGCTATTTATAGCCAGCTTTGCTTTTGTTCCTTTTTCCAGCAATGCTTCTCTTTAAATAGGAGCAGGGCTGGAGGCTGCAGCTCTTCCCCAGCCGCCTGCAGTCAGCACACATGGGTGTGTGCCTGAGAAAGTGTGTGTGTGTGTGTGTGTGTGTAGGGAGACACATGAATAGGGATGGGGTGGGAGTGGGCACTTGAGTGCATATATGTGCATGTGTGCAGGGACAGGGTGAAGAGGAAGAAGAGTTCTGGTTGTGTGTGTGCCCTAGCATGTATGGGGTGGAGGTGGGTGAACTGTCTTTGTGTACGAATGCCGCATATACACACACGTGTGTAGGGATGGGGAGGTTCTTTGTGTTTGTGTGTTCATATTAGTGAACACACATATAGTTATGTGTTATCTGTGCACCTATGCAGATAGAGGTGGGCAAGTGTGTGCCATGTGTAGAGTGAAGTGAGCAGCTCTGTGGGGTGAGTGTACATCTCTGTGAGGGGACTGTGGAGTGGTCACCACTGTAAGAGGATGTGTCACAGCATACATACACACACAGGGCCTGGAGGGGAAGGCACGCCTCTTTATGCACTCCAGGCTCTCTGCTCCCTAAGGGGAGGGGTCTTGGGTGTGGTGTCCTCTGCCCAGCAAAATGCCCGTTCCTGTGGAAATATGGGAGGCATTTTCTGGAGCATTTGCAAAGCTCAAGGGTCCTTGTGGGGACAAGACCACTTCCTTTCCCCTTTCTTTCTTGAAAGGCTGGTGGGCCCAAACACACCAGGACGCTCATGCAGTTGGGAAGGAAGGTTCCTGGGCCACCTCAGTGGCTAAGTCCCAGAAGAGCCCAGTAAAGAGCCGTAGGGGCTTGGGGGTGAGGGGAAGGCCTAAATCTCCAGTCTGCCCCCTCCCCCCCATTCTCTGCCTCAGGTTTCATGTCTGTACAATGGGAAGAGGGAAGCCTTGTGGGGCTGCTGCTGGGATTGAACAGCTATACGCTGAGCGCTCGATGGCAGGCGGGCCGGGTCTGCGGGCAGGAACCGACCCGAGTGGGGTTAGCGGGCCCTGCGGACGATGCCGCGGGGACAGAACGATTCCAGGACGGGCTGCGGCTCCCTGCGTCAGAGCCGCGCAGTAACCCAGATCTGTCAGCGCCGGCCGGCGGCGCGGGAGGGCGAGATCCCCGCCCCGAGGACCGGGCCGCCCGCCGAGGCCTGGGGTACAGAGCCTGGGCACCGCCCTCGCCCAGGGCCTCGCCGGGCAGCCCGGGATCCACGCGACAGCGCTCCTTGCTCCTCCCCCAAGGCCAAACAAAACATAGTAAATATTTAATCCGAGCCGGGGAGCCAAGGAGGCCTCCCCGCCCCCTGCACAGCCGTCTGCTCCCCTGCCAGCCCGGCAGCTCTCCTCGGTAATGAGGCCGCGAGCGGCAGGATCGATCGCGGCCTGGGGCGGGATGGGGGTGGGGCGGCCTGCGCCGCGGGGGTGACATCGTTGCCGCCCCAAACACCGCCCGGCCCCACCGCCGGCAAGAGCGCACCTAGGCCAGCTTTCCCAAGGAGGCCTGCCAGGAGCGTGGCCGGCCCCTGTCCCCCACCGGCGCGGCCCAGCACACTTCCCCTCACAGACCCTGTGTGAGTCTGGGCGGGGACATCCCAGCCCCAGCTCAGGCCTGAACTCCGAGGCCTACCGGGGCCTTGGGAGCTAGGCAGGCCGATAGGGAGAGGCTGGCAAGGTACCCTTATGGTGCCCTACTCCAGGCCTCCTGGTCTTTGCCTTGGAGGATACCTGGAGCAGTGATGACATCCTCGCTGGTCATTCATGCGTGCAGTAGTTAATTATTGAGCACCTACTGTGTGTCACTCATAGGCTGCCAGCAGGGAGGCAGAGGGACTGCATTCCAAAGGAGAAACAGTTAGTAGGTAAACACATAAAATGATTTCAGATAGTGATTGGATTTAGCAGAGATAATAAAAGTGTAATGTGATACTGTGCTTGGCTGGGGAGAGGAGCAACATTAGCCAGGGTGCTCAGGAAGCTGACCAATGACAATGCTGTGTGGTAAAAGCATCCCGGGCAACAGTTTACAGCAGGTGCAAAGGCCCACAGTCAGGAAAGAAATCAGTGTGTTCTCAGAATGGGAAGAAGGCCAGAGAGGTTGAAGGTAGTGAGTGGAGAAGTAAGTAGTGGCAGATTCCTTAGGGTCTTAAAAGCCCTGGGAGGAGTTTAGGTTTGATTCTAAGTGCACTGTGAAGGTATTAGAGGTTTTAAGCAAAGGAATAACATGATCTGATTTATGTTTGTAAAAGCTTCCACTGGCTGCAACATGGAGAATGGAAAATAGGAAGTTAAGGGTGGAGGCAGGGAAGCCACGTTGGCAGCAGGACAGTGCAGTGGTGTGCACAGGGGATGCTAGTCCCCTGCCTGACTTGGGCAATGACTCTGAAACGGCCATTTACACATCTGCAGCTGTTGGGCTCCTACCTCTCCCTACTTTTGCACATAGGCCCAGGGGGCCTGAGCAGAACCCAGGGTTGCCCTATCCTGTCTCCCTGACCCCAGCACCACAGTGGGCAGCCCAGGAAGTTTTTTCTTTCTTTTTCTTTCTTTCTTTTCTTTCTTTTTTTTTTTTTTTAGGAGCATTAGAAAATGTTGACATGTTTTTTGAAACAATTTCAGATCTGATATCTCTGCCAGATTGAGTTTGTAACCAGCTTTATTGTTTAAGCCTGCTGGGATTTCATCAAAGGCGTCTGCTGTTTACCCAGAACCATTTCATTGGAGAAAACAGCAAACAGACCTGCATTTCTATCAGATTTCACTTTTTCCCTTTTCTCATGAATTTAAGTGCTTGTGAAAAGCAAGGCTGATAAGGCAAAGCAGTGAGGATCAAACCCCGAGGAAGGGGCTAGGAAGGATCTCAGCTGAGGTTTATTAATGGAGCAGAGAAAAGTTTGGGGCAGGGGGCAGTTTTTGGGGGAGGGAAACACCAAGCCCTCTGCAGGGGGAAGTTTGGGGTAGGGAGGGTAGGGCTGGGAGAGCTGCTGTTTATCTGTACTCAGGCCAAGATTTTTAGGCCATCTCCTGGTGTCTCTTGTCTTTACCAGTTTCTGGACTATTTCAGATACTGGCAACGATAAAAGAGTGAACATCAGCTCCCACTTGGAAAGCAGCGGTGACCCAGCCTCAGAGATGGGTTCAATAAGACAGACACAAGCTTTCCTGAGAGAAGGCCGAGTGAGGAAACAGATCAAAAGGCAAATGGAAGCCAGATCATGAGTACCAGGAAAATTGCCTTCCTGCTCTTCCTTTGCCAACACTTGGGACTCAACCCTATCTCCCACCAGGCACCGTGAGCCAGGGAAGGGCAGGGCCCAGAAACTCTTGTCACAAGCTCAGTGGCCTTGCCTCCTCTCCAAGGAATCCATACTGGTGTTATCACCACCCGCCTAATAGGATCCAGGTGCCTACAAGCAGGCCTGTTGACCCAGCAAATGTTAGCCCAATAGGGGAGATGCTGGCTCTGCAGCCTATCAGGAGAAGGCAGTCAGAGAAATTTGGGTTAATATGCCTTGTTCAGTTGCTTGAGCGACAGCTAGTTAAGTGCACCGGTTGCTTGGCATATGGGCTGTCTTTTACCAGTTGTACATTAGACCCACTTGTAAGGTCAATCGATTTGAACCAATTAGCCAGAAGATAAGGACTTGTTTATCTTTGTAGATTTTGCAGCAAGCTATCTGAGAGGGATAGGAAGGACACAGAGGTATTTCTTCAGTATGCAATGCCAGGTGTACCCTTTTTTTTTTTTTGTAGAGACAGAGTCTCACTTTATCGCCCTCAGTAGAGTGCTGTGGCATCACAGCTTACAGCAACCTCCAACTTCTGGGCTTAGGCTATTCTCTTGCCTCAGTCTCCTGAATAGCTAGGACAACAAGTGCCTGCCACAACGCCCAGCTATTTTTTTATTGCAGTTTGTCTGGGGCCAGGTTTGAACCCACCACCCTCAGTATATGGTGCCGGTGGCCTACCCAATGAGCCACAGGCACCGCCCATGGAATGCCAGGCATACCCATTTTACTCTGCTGCCTTCTGGCAAATGGGACTCCAGTGACAGCAAGTCAGCCCCCTCATCTGTGGGATGAGCCTTCAGGAGGAGAAAGAGTGAAGGCCAAAGGTCTTCTCAGAGCCAAGTCTGGGCCTGTGGCTCAGAGCACAGTCCCAGGCCTCCAATAAGAGCAGGGAAGCCACTACACGGAGCCTGGGGGATGTTTGCTGCCATCTGTGGAGGGCCTATATCATCTCATTTAATTCTTTTTCTTTTTTTTTTT
Organism: Loris lydekkerianus; assembly: GCA_963574355.1. Taxonomy (NCBI): domain Eukaryota; kingdom Metazoa; phylum Chordata; class Mammalia; order Primates; family Lorisidae; genus Loris; species Loris lydekkerianus. The sequence continues at coordinate 20,297 of CAUYPK010074035.1, forward strand.
GAAACAGTCTCATTTTGCCACCCTCGGTAGAGTACCTTGGCGTCACAGCTCATAGCAAACTCAAACTCTCTTGGGCTCAAGTGATTCTCTTGCCTCAGCCTCCCAAGTAGCTGGGACTATAGGAGCCTGCCACAACGCTCGGCTATTTTTTTTTTTGTAGTTGTCATAGTTGTTTAGCTGGCCTGGGTTCGAACCCGCCAACCTAACTGTATGTGGCTGACACCGTAACCACTGTACTGTGGGCACCAAGCCATCTCATTTAATTCTTATGTCTCCTTTCTGACCACCACTCCCTCTACCCAAGCAGGTATTATCCCCTTTCCTAGATGAAAAAAATGAGGCTTGGTGGTGGGAAGCAGCAGGGCCTGCCTGTGTTGTCCAAGATCACCAGGTCAGTCAGCAACTCAGCAGGGATTTGAATTCAGGCCTGGAATCTTTCCACTTGGCCTCACTGTCCTTAGCCTTCTGTGAGGTTAGGTGGGGCAAGGGCTTTTCCCAAATCTAGTTTTGGGATGAGTGTGCTCACCAGCTGTCAAGAGAGGGTAGCGTGCGTCCTTTGGCATTGTCTGGTCTGAAAATACCTGGGGATGAAGCTGAGGATATTCAGGCCATGGGCAGTACTTGCTCTGCATATGCCCTGGGCAGGGCTGTGCTCTCCTCTGGCTGGGAGAGTTGGTGGGTCTGTGGTAACAATGGGCTCAGGCTCAGGGAGACACTGCCCTGCGCCTGAGGCCTCCCATCCCTGGAGATAGAGGCCTTCCCACTATCCCCCTCAAAGATGAAGGAAGGCCACTCCATCCTCCCAAACTCTTGCCCATCAATTTCCTTTTCATATGAGTGCCTCCTCATGCCCAGTATCTAGCATCCACCTAAGCACACACTACTCAGAGGCAGCAAAATTGGCTCTTACCCCAGAGGCTACAAATGCAGTCCACAGAGTGGGACCTGGAAGCAGTGAGGAGTTTCCCGCAAAGAGGTTCAAATGTAAGTGTCCCAAGGAATGGGCTGGTTCGGAGTGGGGTGGGGTGGGAGCTATGATTTTATTCCAGTTCTGCTGGGCTTGCTCAAAAGGACTGATGAGTTCTTCCTGGGAAATTGTTTCAGATCTCACGGCATTTTCCCCTTAATAGCCTCAGCAGAGGCGAATCCTTGACCTTTGAGGGTGGGTTTGATTTTTTGGAAAAGGCCAAAAGTAATTTGAAGCTCTGTGTTGTGAATAAAGGGGATGAACAATTTGCAGAATGTGATTTGTTTTAGTTGTTGGGAATTTTTTTATCTTTTTTAGATTCAGAGTGAGATGGGACTGTAAAGAATTGAGCCACCCTTCTCACAAGGAAGTACCAGAAATATTTCAATTAATGGTGGTACTTTGAAATAGGGGGCTTAGGTCTGAAGGTGACCACTCTGACACAAGGGTGGAAATTGATACTTTACGGAATCATTCCTATGTGCTGGGCATTTTCCATACATTATCTCACTGCCTGGTATCATTTTTGAATAAGGCAGTTCTATGATAAAATTAATAAATAATCCATTATCTTGCTCACTGATCCAGTAATCCCGTTAACAAGAGCTTAGCCCATTTCACAGGTGACAAAATTAAGGCCCAAGGAAGTTAAATGGATTCCCAAGGCCACAGAGCTGGTGTCTGTACCAGGAATTGAATCTAGGTGTGATTGCTGCCCCCCACCAAGTCAAGGCTAATTCTTTTTTGGATGTGTAAATTCTGATATACCTACCCACCCAGCCCTACCCCAAGGAGTAAACGACTGTAGTTTCATTGTGTCACAGTGACATCATTCAGGCTGTATCCAAATAAAAAGGAAAGCAGGTCATGAAGGAGTCGTATGTCGGGGTGAAATGCTGACTGTGTGCGGTGGCATCGTCAGCAGGCGTCAGGGGATGTGTGGGTGACAATGGCGAGGCATGAAGTATGGTGTTTATTAGGTACTGGCAAAGGCCTGGGAGTTCCAGATGCCAAGCAGTGATAAGTGGGAACTGCCTGTCTCAGCTCTCATCCAGCTCCAAGAGCTGAGCAGGCTCCCCCTTTGGTGTCTTCGGATCCACTGGACTCTCAGACAGAAGAGCTCTGGGAGCTTTCCTGGCCACTGGCAAGACAGGGCTCCCTCTGGATCATAACAGCAATAATAATAATGCCAACAATAGCTCATGCTGATGGAGCACCACTATGTGCCAGGCATTGCATCGTCCCGCTTTAATCCCTCTGTGTGCTCTTAGCCCCCAACTCGAGGGGGGTGTCTTTATACTCTTAGCCCCCAGCTGGGTCCCCAACCACATGAGTTTTGCTCTGTCTGAATTTGGAGGACTCTTTCCCTGCATGAAGTCCAAATGCTTGCTCCAATGTGGCCACATGTCATGAGGGAAGTGAGGAAGGAGGGTGGGAGCAGGGCTCAGGATACACCATCTCCTTTCCTGGATACAAAGCTTCGACTGGACTTTTCAGTCACAGTCACATAGCTACCTAAATATAGCAGTTCCACTTCCAGGAATTTACTGATACCCTGTACCTGTGGGCAGAAATGCATATAGAGGAGGACCCGTGTTATCTTTGCTTATAATAGCAGAAGTCGGAAACAACCTAAATGCCAGCAGTAGATCTAGGGGATCAATTGGGTACACCCCCATGCAATGGGCTTCTGTGCTCTGAGGAATAGGTGACTCTGTGTGCACTGATATGGCACGAATGCCAAGATGCACACCAAGCAAAAAAGCAGCGGTAATATACAATGCTACCATTTGGGTTTTAAAAAGGAAGATATACTTGTACGTGATAGAAATTTTCTGGAGAGACACAAAAGAAACTGCTAACAGTGGGATACCTCTGAAGAAAGATACTGGGGACTGGAGGTCTAGGAGAGGAGAGGAGATGTTTTTCATTGTATACTTTTGTGTTCTTTGAAAAAAATTTTTTTTACTATGTGCATGCATTATCTTTTCAATTAAAAAGAAAGTGGGGGGAAGTTCAAAAAAAAACAAAAACCCCTAGGCTTTGTCTGGCTTTGCTGTCTCCAGCCAGGTCCTGCTGGCCATTCCTCAGCTTCTGCCCCTCGGCCCCAACCTGATGCTTACCCATCCCCAAGCATCTATTACTGCCTCTTATTGGTACTTAAAGCCTATCTTTTTGCCTTGAAATACAAATAACTCTAATCTGGAGAGAAGGCTGAGCTTCATTGCACTTATCAAACAGACAGAAATCAGCTGGTGCTGAGATTCTCGATAAATGTTTGCTGAATCGCATTGAGTCTGCGACTCGGTTGGGTACACTGAGCAAAGTACTAATTGGCCAAGGTCAAGCATCCAAATCCCACACAGGTTGGCTCTCTCTGAATCCAGAGAGACTCATTCCCTACATGCAGTCCAAACGCTTGTCCAGTGTAACTGCTTGTCATGAAGAGGTAGTCCTAAAGAAAGGGTGGGTGCAGGGCTTGGTACACACCATCTTCTCTCCTGGACACACAGCTCAGATCCTTTAGGAAGTAGGACAGAACGACAGTGAGAGAAAAGCCCAGCTTTGGCCAGCCTCACACCTGTAATCCCAGCCCTTTGGAGGCTGAGGCGGGAGGATAGCTTGAGGCCAGCACTTTAAGACCAACCTTAGTGTACAGTTCTGTGGCATTGAGTATGTTCACATCGTAGTACAACCCATGATGGCCATTTTTTATTGTTTTTGGTTTTGTTTGTTTGTTTATTTATTTATTTATTTGAGGCAGGGTCTTGCTCCATCACCCATGCTGGAGTGCAGTGGTAACATCACAGCTCACTGCAACCTCAAACACCTGGTCTTAAGTGATCTTCCCATCTGCCCAGAGTAGCTGGGACTATAGGTATGCACACCACACCCAGATGATTTTTTCTATTTTTTTTTTTTTTATTTTAAAGTTGTTGGGGTTTTTTTGAGATAGAGTCTCACTTTATTGCCCTTGATGTGGTGTCACAGCTCACAGCAACCTCAAACTCTTGGTCTTAAGTGATTCTCTTGCCTCAGCCTCCCGAGCAGCTGGGACTACAGGCGCCCACCACAACGCTCAGCTATTTTCTTGTTGCAGTTCGGCCGGGGCTGGGTTTGAACCCGCCACCCTCGGTATATGGGGCCAACGTGCCACCAGCTGAGCCACTGGCGCCGCCCCAATTTTTTCTATTTTTGGTAGAGATCCCTTCTCACTCTTGCTCAGGCTGGTCTGGAACTCCTGAGCTCCATTGATCCTCCCCTGTCATCTTCCCACAGTGTTGAGATTACAGGCATGAGCCACTGCACCTGGCCAGTGATGGCTATTTTTAATGGTATCATTTAGATGGATGTTAAAACATAAAGAAAGCTTGAGAAATGCCTCTCTGTAGCCACTTGATCTCTGTTGAAGGAGGGATCCTTGCTCAGATGCTCAGACTTGGCCGGTGTTCCACCTGTGTGTTCCAGACAGCACCTTCTGAAGCCTCCACCTAGGAGGGTTTCTTCTTTAGTGTCTGGAATCATCCACAGGAACTGGAAGTAGAACATGGTAGGGGGCATGGAAGCCTCTAGAAACAGAGAGGAAGGTAGTATAATGTGGTGACTTTTCTCCTACCGTTTCTCTTTTCTCAAAAATTCACTGGCCTTCACTGGTGGAAGGAACGAGTATGTATCTCTTGCTCATGATCACTTTCTCCGTTTTGAAATGCAGTCCCCTACAGTGATTTTCTGGCCTCGGTCTGTGTGTGATGCCCTGGCAGCCTTCTTGAGCCTGTGGTCCTGCAGCTGGCCAGAGACCCCAGAACTTGTCTGGCTCGTTCACAGTAGAGACTTCTTGTCCCAGTAAGGGTTATTAGGAGCGGAAGCATCTGCCTGCAAGCACAGTGAGTCAGAAAGTTTGATGTGCCTTAAACCCCCCTCAAAAAAGAGCCTCTATAATTTTTGGCCACATTAATAGAAGTATCCAAATCTAGGACAGTGAGGGATCTGGTTCACTCTATGCTGAGCACCCACTGAGTCATCCTTTCCCTCGTCATCTTCCATCAACTGGGTTCATCCCCTGCGCATTGTCTGAATCCATCCCCTGCGCATTGTCTGAATCCATCCCCTCTTCTCCGTTCCCCCCACATTACCATCTTAAGCCAGGGTCCCATATCCCTTGCTTGGACCATTGCAGTAGTTTCCTAATTGATGTTCTAGATTCTTCTCTCATTTCTAGTCTCCTCACTGTAATCAGGGGGTGTTAGGGAACATGATCTGATCACATCACTTTGCTTAAAATCCTTCATGGCTTCCCAGAGCTATTGGAAGAGAGACCTCCAGTTTAACGGGGTTTTTGAACTGACCTCATGTGATCTGGCCCCCGTCTGTCCCTCCATCCCCACCTCACAGCACTTTCCCCTCATGCTAACTGGTTTACTTTCTGTTCTTCACGTGTGCCGGTGTCCCCGCACATTCAGTGTCCTCACACGTGCGGACTGTGCTGCCTGGAATATTGCCCCTGCCCGTCCCACTCAGCTGGATAATCCTTCTCCTCCTTTAGAGCCCAGCCAGAGGAGGACACTTAGAAATAGCCAAGTCCGGGGGCCCGAGGACTGACACTTTGTGGTCACAAATGAGAGAAACCTAAACTGTTGGAACCAAACAGGAAACTTACAGGTTCGTGTAATGAAAAGATTCATCTTCAGGTACAACTTGATCACCCCGTGTCACCGGACTTGGTTTATTTTTCTCTAGCTTCTTGGCATGGCTCCCCTGAGTGGGCATCATTCTCGGAAGGATCCAGCAGCACCAGGTTTCCATCTGTCCCTCCTTCCAGAAAGGGAGAACTTCTCTTCCCACAACGGTTTGAATAAAAATTGTGGGCCTGGCCAGGCGTGGTGGCTCATGCCTGTGATCTTAGCATTTTGGGAGGCCGAGGTGGGTGGATTGCCTGAGCTCAGGAGTTGGAGACCAGCCTGAGCAAGAGTGAGACCCTGTCTCCACCAAAAATAGAAAAATTAGCAGGGAATTGTGGCAGGCACCTGTAGTCTCAGCTACTTGGGAGGCTGAGGCAAGAGAATCACTTGAACCCAAGAGTTTGAGTTTGCTGTGAGCTATGATGCCACAGCACTCTACTGAGGGTGATGAAGTGAGAGTCTGTCTCAAAAAAAAGAAAGAAAGAAAATTGTGGGCCTGATACCACTGGCTCAAATTCAACCCTGAGCCAGGCACAGAGGCCTGGGAGCATGTGTCAACTGGGCACAAGCCCACCCTTAAATGGAGATGGGGACTGAGCCAGCTCTATCCAAGCACAGGGCTGGAGAGTCGGGAGGCAGGGTGCTGTGGCCAAAAGCTTGCATCAATTACAGTTATACACCTTTAGACTGAGCCTTTTTTTTTTTTTCTTTTCTTTGAGACAGAGTCTCAAGCTGTCACCCTGGGTAGAGTGTTATGGCATCACAGCTCACAGCAACCTCAAACTCTTGGGCTCAAGTGATTCTCTTGCCTCAGCCTCCCAAGTAGCTGGGGCTACAGGTGCCTGCCACAATACGAGGCTATTTTTTGATGTAGTTGTCATTGTTGTTTGGCAGGCCTGGGCTGGATTAGAACCCGCCAGGACTGAGCCTTTTTTCCTCTTAGCACCTGACTGTGTTTTGCAGAACCCTGTCTGTTCTTCTTGTTGGCAGTGGCAGCCTCTGAGGTATGCCACTTACCTGTCCAACCCCCCCATTTTACAGATAAGGAGGCTGAAGCTTGGTAGCTTCCTCAAGGTCACACAGCTCAGCTGCAGTGGAGCTGAGTCTGGAGCCCAGGACTTGGTCTGACATCATCGCCGGGTGAGCAGAGGCTGAATGGGGGGTCAGCCTGCCTCTGCTGTTTGTGAGCTGTGGGATTGTATTCATTTTGTTAGGGATATATTACAACAAACCTGATGGTTGTAAAATCACAGGAATTTATTCTCTCACATTTCAGAAGGCCAGAAGAAATTTGGAATCAAGGTGTCAGCAGTACTGTGCCTGCTCAGGAGACTTGGAGGGGCAATCTGTTCTTCACCTCTTCCAGGTTATGGTGGCTTATCAGCATCTTTGTGGCTGCATCACTCCGGCCTTTGCCTCTTTCTTCATGTGGCTTCTCTCTGTCTTCTCTTTTGTCTCTTATAAGGAAATTTGTCATTAAGTTTAGGGCCCCACTGGGTAATCTAGGATGAACGTATCTCAAGATCCTTAATTACATCTGCAAAGATCTTTTTTTTTTTGGCCAGGGCTGGGTTTGAACCCACCACCTCCAGTATATGGGGCCGGCTCCCTACTCCTTTGCGCCACAGGCGCCGCCCTGCAAAAACCCTTTTTCCAAATAAGGTCCCATTCACAGGTTCCAGGGATTTGGACATGGACATGGACATATCTTTTTGGGGTCACCATTAAATTCACACCAGGGACTTTTGGGCAAGTCCTTTAACCTCTTTGAACCTCAGTTTTGTCACCTATAGTAAGGTTAATGGTAGCACTTACTTCATAGGGTTGTCATGAGGATTAGTACAAATAACCCTTACTGAGTGCTTCAGAGTGCTGAGCCCTTGGCACTTGGTAAGTGCTTAATAAATATTAATTATTATTAATTTCTGACCCCAGATCCAACCTGATCTCCCATGGCATTATCCAAAGTGGCTTTCTTCCATAGGTAGGCCTAGCTCTCTTCTGCCAATAGTAGAAGAGATGTGGGAAGTGGCTCGTATTTTGGTGGAGATGATAGAGCTGTCAAGGTTATTGCCAAGTGTCTTCCAGCTTGTTCCTCAGCTGGGGCCATCCCACTGTCTCTGCAGGCCAGAGCTCCTGAGGTCTGCAGCTGAGCAGTGGGGCAGCCTGAGGAGGTCTCCTGCCAATCAACCTTTCACCCCAGCTCTGGAGGCTGACATTGGAACCCTGTGATTTAGAGTGATGGAATGTAAATTGCAGAGATTCCACACTTCCCATGTGGCTGAGATCCCATCAGCATCTCATTCTCCTTACCTGGGGCTCCTCCAGGTCTCATTTGGTGGATTCTGTCTGTGGAACACCTGCTCAGTGAGACCACATCGGCTTACTGCCTACATCTATCACACCGGCACTGTGACAATGTAATTTTTATCTCTGGTTGTTTATTTCTCAGATGGAACTACTTGTAAATTCTAAGGACAAAATATATCCCTGTGTGTGACAGAACCAGCTCAGGGCGATTAATCTGGGCTTTTAAGTTGGAAATAGAAACCTGGTTTATGCTGCCCCATGCATAAGTGTCCAATAATCAACCACAGCCATTAATTGTCCCCCCACTGAAGCAGTGGCCCCAAGAGAGGTGGGGCTTAGTAGGATTTAACCCATATGGTTGGCAATGGTATCCTCATTTCCCATTTGCCAGGCAGCTTGTAGGTCCTGGGGACAGAAAGTGGGAGACAGGTGGCTTGAGGCCAAAAGGTACAAGAGGTAGTCGAGAAGACCCCTCTTTCCATTCACAGTTGACAGTGGGTATGAGAAGGAGGGGATCAAGGTCATTTGTGCATGCATGCAGGGAGCTAAGCACTTGGTGGTAGAAACACAGGCTTGTGTAGTCCAACCAACTCAGGTTCAAATCCAAGCCCCATCACTTATCACGCACCTTCCAGGAAGTTCCTTCACCTGACCGGAGAGTTTCCTTCTTTTTTTGTTTTTGAGACAGAGTCTCATTATGTCACCCTCAGTAGAGTGCCATAGCATCATAGCTCACAGCAACCTCAAACTCTTGGGCTTAAACAATTCTCTTGCCTCAGCCTCCCAGTAGCTGGGACTATAGGCACCCGCCACAATGCCTGGCTAAGGAGAGTTTCTTGATATGTAAAAAGGAGCAAAGAGGCCAGATGCAGTGGCTCACACCTGTAATCTTAGTACTTTGGGAGGCCTGGGCCTCATAGCAAGATTCCATCTCTACAAAAAATTTAAAAACAGCCAGGCGTGGTGGCATGCACTTGTGTCCCAGCTACTTAGGAGGCTGAGGTGGGAGGATCATTTGAGTCCATGAGTTTGAGTCTGCAGTGACCTATTAATAAGCCATTGTACTCCAGTCTGGGCAGACTCTTAGAAAATAAATACATAGGCTCAGTGCCTGTAGCTCAGCGGCTAGGGTGCCAGCCACATATACCAGAGCTGGCGGGTTCGAATCCAGCCCTGGCCTGCCAATCAACAAGGACAACTACAACCAAAAAATAGCTGGACATTGTGGCAGGTGCCGATAGTCCCAGCTACTTGGGAGGCTGAGGCAAGAGAATCATGTCCAAGAGTTTGAGATTGCTGTGAGCTGTGACACTACGGCACTCTACCAAGGGCAACATATGAGACTCTCTCTCAAAAAAAGAAAAAAAGAAAAAAGAATAAATAAATAAAAAGAGCCAAAAATATTTTCCCCATTAGGGTTATTGAGAGAATCAAATGATCAATGAATGAACAATGGTTGTCCTGTAAAAGGGGTATTCAGCATAAGTGAGCTCCCTTCCTCTTGTTTTCCCCAAAGGCTTGAGGAGAATGCTCAGACCTGCAGAAGATGAATGCAGAAAGAATCAGAATTTTAGTTTTGGAAGGAATTTAGAGGACATGTAATGCAAAGCCCAGTAGAGGTCTGAGGAAGTGAAGAGGACTTAGTACATGGACTTGGACTTTTGCAGCACCAGCTAGTGGGTTCAGGCATCCATAGCCCCTCTCAAATAATAGGTTGGTGCATTTTAAGGGCGGGAGCATCCAGGGCTCTCATCACTTTCTCAAAAGGAGCCCTGGTCCAAGATTATTTAAGAACTTTTTTGGACTCTGTGATACTGTGACTGGGGAAGAGAGAAATGTGCCGCCCACCCCTCCCACATGCATTTGGTGTCTACATGGACTTGATTCACCATCTGGGGGTTCTTTGGCCTCAGGGCACCTATTGGCCTTGTTCTACTCTGGGTCTTGGTCTTCTGCTGGGGAAGCCAGCTTCCCTGTGCCAGGTGGGACAGGGTGTGGCCTCATTATGGGTAAAGGTTCTCAGTTTTTCACACTCTGGGCCACATCCACATTTTGTGGAGCCTGCAGTTTTTGTGGGCCTCCTTTCATGAAAAATATAACAAGTCATTATTATGGAATTAGGTGCAGGGCCTTGGGAAAGGCTGGGGATACTTTGTTAGTATTACTGTAATCAGCCTTCACTGGTGTCATTACTGAAAAGTGTCCTCTGGAGAGTCTCAGCAGAGCTCACCCACCTCCCAGAAACTGTTGCTCCCAGGGGCATTTGCCCAGTGTTCTGGCTGCTGCCCTTCTGGATGCTTGAGATAGAACTATGAGAAACTAGCCCCTTCCTGAGCCTCACTTTGCCTTGTGTTGAGCTGCCCTTCCAGGGTTCCCTAGCAGGCTGCAGTTCTAAGAATGCTTGGCTTCTACCTCTTGCAGAAGGAGAGGGCATCCCAGGAGGTGTCCCAAGGTTTGTCGCACTGCCCTTCCCATAGTTTTGGTTAAAATGAGCAGAACATGATGCTTTGTCTGGGCTGAAGTTTGGGAAAGTCCACTGTACGATGGAGGGTAAGGGGCATAGACTCTTCAGACTATTACAGGCCACATCACCACAATTCAGCCAACCATGGACCACATATATACAATGGTCTCTCTCTCTTTTTTTTTTTTTAAGAGACAAGAGTCTCATTCTGTCACCCAGGCTATAGTGCAGAGGTACAATCATAGCTCCCTGGAGCCTTGAACTCCTGGGTTCAATCCTTCTGGCTCAGCCTCCTGAGTAGCTGGGACTATAGGCATGCATCACCATACCTGGCTAATTTTTTAATTTTTTTTAGAGACAGGGTCTTGATATGTTGTTTAGGCTTGTATCGAACTTCTGGCCTCAAGCAATCCTCCTGCCTTGGCCTCCCAAAATGCTGGGATTACAGGGATGAGCCACTGCATCCAGATTATAATGGAGTTAAAAAATTACTGTCACTTGACTCAGCGCCCGTAGCTCAGCAGTTAGGGCACCCGCCACATGCACTGGGGCTGGTGAGTTTGAACCCGGCTAGTGCCTGCTAAACAAAAAATAGCCGGGCTCTGTGGTGGGTGCCCGTGGTCGCAGCTACTCAGGAGGCTGAGGCAAGAGAATCACTTGAGCCTGAGAGTTTGAGGTTGCTGTGAGCTGTGACAGTATGGCACTCTACCCAGGGTGACATAGTGAGACTCTGTTTCAAAAAAAAAAAAAGTTACTTTCACCTAGTGATGTAGCCATTGTAATGTTGTAGTGCAACTTTTGTTTAACATTCAGTTTATTTTCTGAGAAAAACTTAGCTTAAGTATACAGTTTCTGTAAAGTCTACAGTAGTGTATGGTTCTGTCCTGGACCTCCACATTCATTCAGCACTCACTCTCTGACTCACCCAGAACCACTTTCAATCCTGCAACCTCCATTCATGGTTAATGCCCTATACATTTACCATTTTTTGTCTCTTAGACTATATTTTTACTGTACCTTTTCTATGTTTAGATACACAAATACCTTTGTGTTATAATTTTTCTTTTTGTTGAGACATAGCTCACAGCATCATAGCTCATAGCAACCTCAAACTCTTGGGCTCAAGCAATTTTCTTGCCTCAGCCTTCCAAGTAGCTGGGACTACAAGCACCTGCCACAACGCCCAGCTAGTTTTAGAGATGGGGCTCTCACTCTTGCTCAGGCTGGTCTCGAACTCCTGAGCTTAGGCAATGACACCAACCTCTACTTTCCTTTTTCTTTTTTGAGACAGTGACAGAGCAAGAGCCAAATCCAGGTCCTCTTTTATAAGGCTCTTGCACATGACAGCATTTACTCACCATCATATCCCCAGTGCAGAGTCTGGCACACAGCTGGTACCCAACAAATACGGTTATACACCTCTTAATGACAGGGATATGTTCTAAGAAATGTGTCATTAGATGATTTTCTCACTCTGTCAACTGAGGTAGAGTGCCATAGCATCATAGCTCAGAGCAACCTCAAACTCTTGGGCTTGAGCAATTTTCTTGCCTCAGGCTCCTGGGCAGCTGGGACTACAGGCACCCACCATTATGCCCGGCTAGTTTTTCTATTTTTAGTAGAGATGGGGTCTTGCTCTTGCTCAGGTTGGTTTCAAACTTCTGAGCTCCAGCCGCCTTAGCCTCCCAGAGTGCTAGGATTACAGGTATGAGCCACCACGTCAGCCCATTGTGTTATAATTGCCTATAGTATTCAGTACTGTCCAGGCATGTAGCCAGGAGCAATAGGCTATACCAAACAGCCTAGGTGTGTGGTAGGCTATAGCCTCTAGGTCTCTTAAGTACCTTCTGTGATGTTCCCACAATGAGAAAAATCATCGAATGACACATTTCTCAGAACATATCCCTGTCATTAAGAGGTGTATAACCATATTTGTTGGGTACCATCTGTGTGCCAGGCTCTGCACTGGGGATATGATGGTGAGAAAATGCTGTCATGCACAAGAGCCTTATGAAAGAGGACCTGGATTTGGCTTTTACTCTGTCACTGTCTACTTGTAACCCCTCCCCCCTTGGGGTTATTGGGATGGCTGAAGATTTTACATGGGTAGTGCTGGCCCTGTGGTCAGCACCTGTGAAGTCTCACTGTTATTTTGGAAGAGGCTTCCAAATAGAGTTAATACCCTTTCTTCTCTAGCATCCTGCTGAGTCCCCTTCTAGGGAGTGTTCTAGAGCTTTCTTAGGGGAAGAGTGGTCAAAGCTGAGACAAGGACAGAGGACTTAGGGCAATGCCCACCACAGGCAGCTCCAGCCACCACTCAGGCTGGAGCAGGCTGAGCTGGAAGGAGGCAGTGACTTGCTTAGAGCCAGGTCTGGTGGGTGAGGTCAGCCAACTTGCATGAGAGGCGGCTGCAGGGCACGAGGGAGAAAAAATCTCACCTCCCTCATTTTCCTAAAATCTCTAAAAAGACAAAGCTGAACCAAGAGAAAATACCAAGAGGAAGTCAGCTTCATTTAGGCAGTCTCTGGTGCCCTGGGCAGGTGGCTCCCAGGAAGCTGCCAGCCTCTTCCTGGCTACTATGACCATAGCCATTCCCTGAGGGGTCACAGAGGGCTCATTTAGGGCCTTTTAATCCCATCAGTGCCCCCCCACCCTTCCTGCCTGGTATGCCCCCCAGGAAGTAGCCAGGGAAAGGGGCCAGTTTGGGTCCCTTGGGGAACTCTGCTCCACTTTTGATAAGGATTTAAACAGGTTGCTGAGTGGGCCCACCAATTAATCTTTTTTGTTTATCTTTTGTATGTGTGTGTTTATCTTTTTTTTACTATAAAAGTAATATATGTCATCTGTGGAGAATTTGATAGTAGAAAACTATAAAGAAATGGAGAGAGGGGAATACCCAAAGCAGAGTTAAGCACCACTGTTAACATGTTAGCTTTCCACTGAAAAGCAATAGCTTAAAAAAAAAAAAAAAAAAAAAATATATATATATATATATATATATATATATATATATATATATTTATTTATTTATCAATATCAATGTCAAAGGCTCCCTGCAATTCTATGGAATTGGAGTTTAATATTTTTAAGAAAACATATCTGAGCTAAGTGGATTTGAAGTACAAGAATTTTTTTTTTTTTTGAAACAGGGTCTTATTCTGCTGCCCAGGCTGAAGTATAGCAGTCATAGTTCACTGCAGCCTTGAATTCCTGGGCCCAGCCTCCTGCCTCAGCCTCCCAAATAGTTAGGACTACAGATATGTGTTAGCATGCCCAGTTAATTTTAAAATTTATTTTAATTTTTTGTACAGGTGGATCTCAAACTCCTGGCCTCAAAACATCCTCCTGACTTGGTCTTCCAAAGTGCTGGGATTACTGGAGTGCCAGGATTTTGAGACATACCCAGACCAAGTGTGTGGGACAAAGAGTCTGGGTCTTCAGCCCCTGGGGTTCAGCGTGGCTTCCCAGGAGCATCCCAGAAAGGTAGATGGAATTTGCCTCAGTCATGGAGGTTTCCTTCTCCACATACTTCCTGGTATGAGCACTACTTCCATGTTTGCCTGCCTGGTAATTGGAAGTCAAGGATGGAGGAGGGAGGAAGAGGTGGGAAGGTGCTCTTCAAGGACAAGGGCTGTCTTACTGGGCAAAATACCTGGAGTTGGCTGGCCTGTCTCCCTCTTTTCTTTCCTGGGTGGGAAAGACAATTGTGCCTAGCCCTGCTGAATTGCGGATGAGCAGGCTGATGAGGATCCCATAGAGAATACTTCCTCAGAGGGAGAGAGAAAAGCCCAGGGAAGGTGGAGTGAGTGAGGCAGTGCCACTCTTGCCCACACCCTCACTCAGTATTTCTTTAGGGTTGTGGCAAATGGTGCCAAGAGGCAGCAAATGCTGAGGCCACACCTGCTGGCTGGGCACAGCCACCATGTACCAGCCCTCTTCCCTGGGTCCCAACGCTGGGACTCTCCCTGCAGGGATTACTGGAAGTGGGGCAGACTGGGAAGCTTGAAACACTGTGGTCTCTGGATGGAAATCCCCCCAGCAACTTTGTGATTGGAGCCTTGGGCAACAGCTGCCAGATCCCAATAGAACTATTTCTTTTTCTGAGATTGAGGGCTAAATATTTGTTAAGCATCAAGCTAATTGTTCTATATGCATTATTATTTCACTTCATCCACACAGCAGCCCCATAAAGTGCATCTAGTTTCCCTCCCGTTTTATAGATGAACAAACTGAGAGGTTAAGAGACTCCCTCAAGGTTACACAACCTGTCCGTCACCGGCTGGAATCCAAATGCAGACCTAATTCCAAGCTAGAGCTCTTAGCTACTATTCTCAGCTGCTGCTGGGAGGCCGCTGCCAAACCCACCTGGACGCTTCCGCCTGGACGGCTATTGCGGGAGTCCACCAAACCTCTCCTCTGAAGGCTTCTGCTGCATTAGTACCTGTCACCTCTGGGGACAGAAGAAAGTGTATTTATGTGCCAAGGGAGAGCCCAGATCCTAGAGAGGGAAGGGTTCTTGGCTCTGCACGTTGTGTGGCAGGTCCGGGAGGCCGGCGGGGGTCCTGGCCACAGATTTCGCGCCAGCGAGCCGACGCCCAGAGGCAGCTGAGGCCGGGACACCGCGGGGTTAAATGCAGCCCAGCAGGGCCTGGCAGCCACCTCAGCCTCGACCCCAGGGGCCATGGCGGCTCCTCCCTTCGCTGGCGGGTGGTGCAAGCGCCAGCGGTTGCGAGAAGCCGGCCCGCGGGCCCCGCCTTCCGCCTACCCCTCCCACCCGGGTCAGCCCCGCGGGCGCTGGTTGGCTCCCTGGGAACACCGCTCGCCCTATCACACACCTGCGCGGTTGCCAGGCAACTAGGACAGAGTTGTAACACCTCGGCTCTAGCCTGGGTGGTGTTTTTGTTTGCTGACTGCTCCGAGGCTCTCCTTAAAAGTTGTGGAAAGACAATATTTGGCTTCCCTCCTCAAAGGGACCACACCCCACCCACGCCTGCTCCCCCATCCCCAGCCCCCAGCCAGAGGTCTCTGCCTTCCCAGCGCCCCTTCCTCGACATTCTCGGCGCCCACAGGTCACTCTTAGGTCCACTCCTGGATCCCCAGAACCCAAGGGAGGCAGGCAGGCAGGCAGGCAGGCAAGGGGCCTTGGGAGCTCTTCACGGCTCCCTCATTTTGGGAAAGTCATCCTCAGGGAAGCTGGGGGCTTCCGCCGGGGAGAAACCACGAAGATGTTGAAGGGCAGGCTTCAAGGTCGCCAGGGTCACAACCACAGTTGCTCGCCTCAGAACAGGCGACGGGTGAGTGTAGGGCACGTCTTGGGCCTGCCTTCTGTCTTTACACACGGGTTATTACCTGGGTGTTCCCCAAACTTTAGTCTCTGCCTCACACCTTCCCAGTGTCTCACCCATCTGTGCATCACCTGCACTATTTTTGCAACTTCTTTTTTCTTATGTAGATTGACCCACTTTAGCTTAAATAAATGTATTTAGAAAGGAAACTTGATAACACTTCTGTAAATGGAGACTCAGTATTATTTGCCATAAATAGAAAGTAACTGCAAAAATAAATATAAAGAAACAGATGTTATTAAATTGTAGCACATGGAGTCTGATCTGAGAGGGCCAATGATGATAGCAAAATAACTGCTTATTAAGCATTTACTTTGTGCTAGGTACCAAGTAAGGGCTGTACAGGGATTAGCTTATTTGATCTCCTGTTTGTTTGTTTGTTTTTTTTTCTTTTAATTTTCCTTTCATTTTGCCAAATTGTTATGTGAGAATTATCTTGTATTATTAATGTTCCCATTTCATAGATGAGGACACTGAGGTTTAGAGAAGCTAAGGACTTTGGCCAAGGGCATGTAGACATTAAATGACAAACTATGATTCAAAGCTGAGTTCCTCCCAAAGTCTGGGCTTTTAACCATGGCTTGTGCTGTCTCCTTTTTTTTTGCAGTTTTTTGCCAGGGCCAGGTTTGAACCTACCACCTCCAGTATATGGGGCTGGTGCCCTACTCCTTTGAGCCACAGGCACTGCCCATGTGCTGTCTATGATGTCACTCCTGGCTCCCTGTCCTGGGGCTGAGTGGTGGCCCTTTTCCAGGATTGGGGCAATGATTAGAGCCCCAGCTGAAGTGGGTTTGGGCTGGCCTCAGGGAATGTAACCGGCTAGGTGCTCTCATAGATAACTGCACTGCCTCCCAACAGCCCTGGGAAATATCTCATTTTATAGCTCAGGAATTGAGGCTGAAGGAGGCCAAGTCACACTGCTGCTGAGTGACAAGGCCAGGATGTGGGTCCTGTCTCCTTCTGCAGCAATAGCACTATCTTATACTTCTTTGTAGCTCCCTCAGCCTCATGCAGAGAGAAGAATCTTTCATCCTTAGCAAACCTTACAGCAGAACTGAGCCATCTCACAGGGAATCAAATCTCCACCTGGGGAAAGTGGGCATATGTGGGCAGACACCACTCAGAGCCAAGTCTGGCCTCTGGAAGACTCTGGGGCCACTGCCCTGCTCCTAGGCCTCCCCATGCTTTAGCAAGACTGCTATACCAATGAGCAGGAATGTTTGTTTGGCTTTATTATCTGCCCCCCTGGAAACATAGTCCATCATCCCCTATCAAAATGAGTGTCTGCATTTCTCTCTCCAGAGCTGGCTCATTCTTACCTGGAAGAGAAAGAACAAGGGTGCATTTCGAGAGGGAGGAAAATCATATGTTATTTTTAAAAGGCATTTTTGAGTGAGTGCTGAATAGAGTTCAAGAAAATTGCCTTTAAGACCTGCTCTCTGTGGGGATGATGTTTCTCATGGCTCCCAAGTATTTGGAAACTTAATTGCACATTTGTATGGGCTAATGTTTTTATTTCTTTCTGGTCTCAGAGGTGGGCTTTGAATACTGTACTTTCTCTATAATAGTTTTCTTTATCTCAAATAAATTTTGAACACCTGTGAGGTAGATCTGCTTGAAAGAAACTGTGTCAGAATTGGCTCTAGAGTTAATAAACCTGCAAACGTCACAGGGTTTGGTGAGATGATGGGGCGTTAGCTCTCCTTGAGCCACTGACTCAGGGGTTGCAGCCTATTCCCTGTGCCCCCAGAGGGGCTGTACTCTCTTTTGGTGCTCTAACTTTGGAGCCTCTGCCCACGTTGGCTCTGAGAAACCATCTCTGCCCCAAGCAGGAAGCCAGTCAGGGAGGGGGGAGACTGATTCCTGGGGCCTTTTAGACCAAGATGCTAATAAGAGGCTTTAGGTTAATTGTGGAACCACAGCTCCCCTCTGCTGTAGACTTCCTCACTCTCTTGTACCATGTCTTTAAGAGGAGAAAGCCCATTTTAGAACACACTGCTTGGGGTTGACAGGGTGCCCCCGATGCTCAGAACAGTGAGGGCCCCAGACTATTCATTTCCTTTCCCTACAGGCTTGCACCATCCCTGACCAAAGGTCTCTACACAGCTTCTTTGTTTTGAGTTCTTTTTCTGTCCCCTTTCTTTACCCCTTCAGGCCAAGGGTAGTAACCTCCTTAGTTTTTTTTTCTCTCTCTCTCTTTTTCTTTCTTTCCTTTTTCTTTTTCCCTTCCTCCCTTCCTTCCTTTCTTTTCTTTCTTTTTCTTTTTTTTTTTTTTTTTTGAGACAGAGTCTCACTATGTCACCCTAAGTAGAGTGCCATGGCGTTATATAGCTCACAGCAACCTCTAACTCTTGGGCTCAAGTGATTCTCTTGCCTCAGTCTCCCAAGTAGCTGGGACTACAGGCGCCCTCAGCCATGCTTGGCTATTTTTAGAGATGGAGTCTCACTCTGGCTGAGGCTGGTCTTGAACTTCTGAACTTGGAGTTCACCCACCTTGGCCTCCCAGAGTGCTAGGATCACAGGCATGAGCCACCATGCCCAGCCTGCACCCATGGTTTCTTGCCTTAAGGATTCCCTAGGCCCTGCCCACACTTTTGTCAATCGCCCCTCAAATTGCCTGATGATATTTAACTGACACAGCAGTCTTGGACAAGTCATTTACCTCTCTAAGCTTTGTTTCATCTGTAAAATGTTATTTTAATATGAAACAGTTTGCTTGTGTGGTTGTAGTGAGAATGAAATATAGTATCGTATACAAAGTACTAGGCTTGACTCAGGGTCTGGAGGGCAATAACCTGGACCCTCCAAGCTGGCATGAGGAGCGAGGGCCACCCCTCGGACACAGGAATCCTTGGAGCAGCCTTGATCAGTGGCCTCCATCCTTAGACAAGTGGCAGCCTTATACCCTGCCTTCTGCATTCCACCTGTGAGCTGGACACTGCTGACCGGTGGCTTAGTTTGGGTAGAGGATCCCAGGGGAGCAGAATCTCATGGGACTCAAGAAGCTGGCATTTCTTTTGTCCTGTGATCTGCCTTAAGTAGAAGCTGTCCATTCTACTGATAAGTACACAATCTTTTTAGTCTTTATTATTATTGGGAAACAAAGCAGCCACAGATTTTGTGCAGTATCATCCCCTGAGAATGCAAAAGAAACAGACGACACCTGATATCCCTGCTGGAGCAGCAGGTGGGAGTGGGACTCTGGGCGTCATTCTGAAACTACATTTCAGCTGCTGTTTCTGTGCATAGTGGAGTCATGTCTAATTCCAGCCAGCCCCTCTCTGGCCTGGTCCCCTTTGGCGTCTCATTCAGTCTTTGGGTTTGAAGATTCAGGAACCAAAAGGATACAGTAGAAAACAGGTGGGTGTGGTGACTCACACCTGTAATCTCAGCACTTTGGGAGGCTGAGGTGGTGGGGCTCACCAGAGACCAGGAGTTTGAGACCAGCCTGGGAAACATAGCAAGATCCCATCCCTACAAAAAAAAAAAAAAAAAAAATTAGCCAAGCATAGGTACATACCTGTAATCCCAGCTACTTGAGAGGCTGAGGTAGGAGGATCATCTGAGTTCAGAAATTCCTTTTTTTAGAGACCTTGTCTCAAAAAAACAAAACATGGAAGATGAGTCTCTCTCTCTCTCAAAGGGCTCATGGTTGAGTTGGGAAGTTAAAGGTAAGCTTCTCAGGAAGTGATGAGAGCCCATGTAGGAGACAGAACAAGCAGGCACTAGTCTGGGGCAGGCTAAGAATGGGGAAAGGTCCAGGAAAAGGGAACCTTGACTTTGACTGTTGGGTGCCTCACAGGAGAGTAGAGAGGATATTTCTGGGGAGGGGCCACAAAGGGGAAGGGTTGTGGTGTCCAGGCTGAAGGGAGCAGTAGATGTGGTCTGAGAGCCAGGAACCCACTTGGTACACAGGGTAGGGCTGGCTCACTCAGGGCCTTGAAGCCAGGGAGGGTGTTTAGATCAGGGAGCAGGACTTTGGAAGTACTTAGAGAGCGGATTCTTTTTTTTTTTCCTTTGGGAAAGAGTCTCACTCTGTCACCCTGGATAGAGTACCATGTGTGCTCTTGGGCTTAGGTGAGCCACTTGCCCCAGTCTCCCAAGTGGCTGGGATTATAGGCATCTGCCACAATACCCTGCTAGTTTTTCTTTCTGTCTTTCTTTTTTTTTTTTTTTTTTGTGACATAGGCTCTCGCTTTGTCTCCCTTGTCCTTGCCCTTGGTAGAATGCCATGGTGTCATAGCTCACAGCAACCCTCAACTCTTGGGCTCAAGTGATTCTCTTGCCTCAGCCTCCCAAGTAGCTGGGACTATAGGCACCTGCCACAATGTCCGGCTATTTTTAGAGATGGGGTCTCACTCTTGCTCAGGCTAGTCTCGAATCTGTGAGCTCAGGGGAATCTACTCATCTTGGCCTCCCAGGATGTGAGGATTATAGGCATGAGCCACTCTGCCCAGCCCAGTTTTTCTATTTTTAGTAGAGATGGGGTCTGATTTTTCCTCAGGTTGGTCTCGAACTCCCTCAGCTTCCCAAAGTGCTAGGATTATAGGTGTAAGCCACTGCATCTGGTTAGAGAGGGAATTCTTAACCTGGGGTTCACAGATGGACTTCAGAGCATCCTAATCTTCTGAAATCATATGGTGCAGTATTTGGGAGTAAATGGGCTTTGTGGCCAGACCTTCCTGCCTAGAGTCCCAGTTCTGCCACTTTTTAGGGATTCCTTCACCTCTCTCAGATTCCTCATCTATGAAGTGAAAATAAACGTAGTGTCTACCTCCCAGTATGTTTAGGGCAACAGATGAACATGACGTGCTTCTTCTACTTCATGTTCGTGGTACATGGTAAGCTCTAAGTCAAGGGCAATTGTCATTAATATGCTGCAAAACTGTGAGTGATTATGTATAGGCTCACTTCTCTAGGGAAAGGGTCTCCTACAGCTTTCCTGAGATCCTTAAGGGGTCCCTGATTCAAAAAATGTTAAGCACCACTCACTGCTTGAGAGTTTTAAAAATAGAGGACTGTTAAGCAGCAGAGAGCAGTATTTATGTGAACTAAATGCAGTGGTAGAGGACTGGGGGCAGGGAAGCCCGTGTGGAGCCCTTCTGTCCATCTGTCAGATCCACTGTCCTTCCATCCATTACCTTGGTTATTGGGCATCACTGAGCACTAACTCAGGCCCCCTGCTAAATGCTGAGGGCACGCATCAGGGGGAGGAAAGATGTGTGGTGGCCATTCCCCAAAGGTGAACCCGTCCCTTCAGCCATTCATGTCCTGTGAGGGTCCTTTGCCACATGCAATCTGGGCAGGGTCTGGAATGTGATCTAACTAGTAGAATGCAATGAAAGTGCATGTCTGTTCTAGTGCTAAGTCTTTAGAGCAGCGCTTCTCAACCTGTATTAAAGGGCCACGGCATTAGGAAGGTTGAGAACACTGCTTTAGAGGCTGTCAGGAAGGAAAAAAAAAAAAAAAGAAGAAAGAAAAGAAAAGGAAAGAAAAGAAAAGAAGGCTGGCAGCTTCACTTTTATGGTTTTGGGAGCTCTGAGCCACCAAGCAAAAAGTCCAGCCACCTTGCCAACTTCCTGGAGAGATCATTCGCAGCGACCTCATCGAGAGGAGAGACCCTGAGGCCACGAGGGGAGGGAGGCAGGCTCAGGCATCCCAGAATCTTAGTTCCATCCTCAGATGATTGCAGCCCCTGCTACCACCTGGCTGTAACCATGTAGGACACCCCAAGGGAGAAGAGAAGAACCACCCCACCGAGTTAGCCTGGCACTATGGTGAGACCACCCTGGTCATGAAATGGTTTTAATCCCCCATGTTCAGAGTGACTTGTTACACATGTAGGTAACAAGTCAATAAAATGAGAACAGTGCTTGCTGTAGCAGGGGATGGCTAGCCCCAACCAAAGAGTCAAAGGCAGGCAGAGGAGTGGGAAAGATTGATAGTGGGAAAAAGAGAAGGCTTTGGCTCGGTGCTCGTAGCACAGTGGTTACAGCACCAGCCACATGCACTGAGACTGGTGGGTTTGAACCCAGCCCGGGCCTGCTAAACAATGACAACTGCAACAAAAAAAATAGCTGGGTGTTGTGGTGGGTGCCTGTAGTCCCAGCACTTGGGAGGCTGAGGCAAGAGAATCACTTAAGCCTAAGACTTTGAGGTTGCTGTGAGCTGTGATGCCATGACACTCTACCAAGGGTGACATAGTGAGACTCTGTCTCAAAAAAAAAAAAAAGAGAAGGCTTTAAGGGTGCCCTGGAAGGAGACTGTTGGCACAGGGACGCTGGAGGTGGGTGATGTAGAAGCAAGTCATCCACTGTGCTGGGTTAGAGGGCATATTTGACTTTTTCCAGTTGGTAGTAAGTTGGAAGTGGGGACAATCAAGTCCTGGCTGTTTGGGGCTAAATGTTACAGGGGTTATTGTTGGCTTCCTGGGTTATTTGCTAGACATAGTGGTCTGACTTCCTACAAGGCTGACTTATAGGTAGTAGGTTGGCTTCCTGGGCTGGCTGCCGCAGATTGTGGGTCAGAATTCTATTTTTATCTCTGGTCTGGCACTGTCCATGTGCATATTTAGTCTCTCACTAGCAATAGATATCTACGTGTAAGCTGACACTGGTGAGGCCATGTTGAATGTACACAGTGTTCTGGGTAAGCCAGAAGTGGGGAGAATTCCCCTTAGCTTGAACCAAAATTGAAGAACAGATGGGAATTAGCCAGGTAGATGAAGGAAGGAGGGGCATTCCAGGTGGAAGGGACAGCATGAGCCAAGGCCCAGATATGTGAGAGAACTTGGCCTTGAAAGAAACTTCAACAAGCTATGTGGCTGGTCTCCCGGTGCAGAAAGTGTTGGCTTAGAGCCAGGGCATGAGACAGAGTTGCAAAGCCTCCCAAAACAAGGGTCACAGAAATTTGAAATGAAACCATCAGAGCTAAGTTTTATTTTATATATTTTTTTATTATTTATTTATTTATTTATTTGAGACAGTCTCACTTTGTTGCTCTGGGTAGTGCCATGGTGTCATCATACCTCACAGCAACCTCAAACTCTTGGGCTCAAGCAATCCTCTTGCCTCAGTGTCCGGAATAGCTGGGACTACAGGTGCTCAGGCTGGTCTGGAAATCCTGAGCTCAAGTGATCTACCCACCTCGGCCTCCCACAGTGTTAGTATTACAGGCATGAGCCACCGCGTCCTGCTTAGAGCTGAGTTTTAGAAAAACTTCTCAAATGGAGAAGGTAGCATAGGGCAAGGGCAAAGGCTGGGGATTAGTGAGTAGGCATCTATGCCCTCAGGAGACAGTTCTGGAAGCTTTAGCTATAACACTTGGTGATCTAGACTCAAGGGAAGAGAACGTATCTGGGCATAGTGGCACACACCTGTAGTCCTAGCTATTTGGGAGGCTGAGGCAAGAGGATTTGCTCAACCCCAAGAGTCTGCACCCCCCTCCAAAAAAAAAAAAAAAATTGAAGTGAAAGATGCAGAGTCCCGGGTTTTTGGCAGGCTGATGTGGCGGTCACTGAGAAAGCGACCCAAGAAGAAGGAAGAGGTTTAGCGTGGTGTGACTTTTGTTTGGGGAATGTTGAGTGAAATGAGTCTGGGAAATCCTTCAGGACAAGTGCAGAAGCACTGGAGATGTGGATTTGGAGTTAGGAGAGAGCTAAGATGAAGAAGAATTTGGCATCATCAGCACAGACACAGGTCATGGTGGTCCCCCTGGACCTTGTGGGTAACAGGAGAAGAAGAGGTACCCATGACAGGCGCAGGGAAGGAATGTCCAGAAAAATTGTAGTAGACCCAAGAAAGTTGAGTCAAAGGAATGGGTAGGGGAGGAAGGGATATCAAGGAGTTTTACCCTCAGGGGCAGCTGAGGCAAGATAGGGACCTGAAACTGCTGGACTTGGGCGCCTGTAGGGAGTGAGTAGGTGAGAAGTGGGTGGGATTTCAGGTGTAGGGTTTGAAAAGAGAGAGAGAGAGAGGCGGAGAGGAAGTGGGCCTATTTCTCAGGGACAGATATTTCAAGAAGTTTGCCCGTGAAGGGGAGGAGAACGAGGCGGTAGCTGCGGGGCGGTTTGGTTAGGGTTTTGTTGTTCAAGGGGAGACCAGAGCGACTCCTTAGGCAGAGAGGAGCAGTAGATGGCGGGAGGCGGGGAGAGTGGAGCACTAGACCGGGAAGGCAGCTGTTAGAAACCTCGGCCTCAGGCAGAATCCAGGCTGCAGGTGGAGATGTGTTGGCCCACACAGTGTTTTGTTTGTTTTGTTTTTTGTTGAATTTGCTCTCAGCCAATTACATGCAAAAATCCTGATTCCCAGCCTCAGGCAAAATCTGATAACGCAGGGCCCCCTCCACTCACTTCCTTCTGGGGCCTGAGGATGGCCTGGCTTCCAGATTGACACCTGCACTGTCTTCCGGCCCACTGTAGCCTTTTCTGTTTCTGGTTTGGCCCCTATGTGAGAGTTTGAACTGAGAGGGATGTGTGAGGATGTGGAGGAGGGGAGGAGAATAGGCGTGAAGGGGAAAGGGGAAGGTCTGGAGGGGTCACTGAGGGAAATGGGACAGGAGGCTGCGAAGGCCACGTGGAATAATGCTGGGGGATGGTGGCAATGCTGGAACCAGCTAAGATGTTGAACCAGGGGCCTGCTGTGTACTGGGTGACAAAACAGGGGACAAAGGGAGAGGATGAGGCCAAGGACCCTGCTCCACCGTCCTCTAGGAACACACAGAACAATGGTATCCCTTGGCTCTGTCAGGGTGGGATGTTCCTGAGACTTGGGGTCACACAAACAGGGCCCCAGAAGACAGAGCCTGCCCTCCCCTACCTCAGGGACTCTCCTCAACTAGAAACATGCTGAGATGCTCCAGTAGAGCTGGGAAGGAGTCCAGTCTAGGGGAGCCCCTACAGCACTGAGAAAGGGGAGGGCTCCTAGGTTCTGGTCAGAGTCCTCTCCCTCCTGTGACAGGTCCTCGGACCCCTTTCTCCTACAGCCTCCCCCTTCTTCCTTCTGAAGCATCTTCTGTCTGTCCCGCTGTGGTCTTTTGCCCTGTTCTATCACTCACCCATCTGGGGCTTGCTCTTGACAGGAGAGGGGGTCTCATCCCCAGGCCTCCCTGGTAACAGCTCATCACACAGCTCAAGATCAGAACATCCTCATTTGCACCCTTCATGGAGCCTTTGCTCAGTCATACTGGGAATTGTGTGTGGCTTGGACACATGTCACTGTATCATGTTGAGTTGGATTGTAATTAGGTGATGGTGGGGAAAATTCCATCTGTCTCCTGGGAAGGCTGGAATAATGAGCCATCACAGAGGACCAGGGAGGTTGGTGGGGGGCTGCTGACCTGAGCTAAAGGTGCGGATTGCTCATTAGCTCCAGAGCTGCTCATGATTTGTTCCTTGTCTTGGCCGAGTAAACGAGCTAACCCCGTTCTTGAGCAGGAAGTGAGAGCTTTAATGGAGAGCCTCAAAGGGTGTTCTAGGATTTGAAGCAAGGAGGGCAGCAAGGCATCCTTTCTGGGGTGCGGGGAAGGCGAAAGCCATAGTCCTTCACCACAGGCAGGTGGCTGTTTGCTAAGCCAATCCCAGAGGGTAGAGAAACCTGGGCAGAGGAGTGTGGCCTGGGTGGGTGTCGGTCAGGGTGAAGGCAGGGGGACCTGGGATCTTCACCAGGAACATAAACTGGGAGGCTGGCCCTGGGAGAGGCCCTAGGCCACTCTACCCAGAGCCAAGTCTCCTCTGCACCCTTGAGGGTTACAGGCCCACTCAGGGCTCCTAACTTACCCTTCCTCAGCAATTGAGTGTTTAGGAGGGAGGGCCCTCTTCCTGCTGCTCCCACCTCACAGGGCGGTGAGTCCACTGGTCTGTCCTTCCCTCAGCGGTGTCCACAATGCCTCGTAGCACCTGGCACCAGGTGGGTGTTCAGCCTGTGCTAGAGAAATGTGTAAAGGAAATAAAAATCTCAGGACTCTCAAACTTTGGGTTAATAAACCTCTATTGATTGAGATCTTTGCCTCAGTGACTTATTTTGGGTTGTCAGTGAGTGAATGACAGACAGCAAAGCCCTTCTTCTTTTCACTTAAGGTCATGCCCCCTTCTAAGGGTTATCTACAGGATCTCTTAGGGCACATTTTTCTTTATTGTTATTGTTTTGGAGACAGAGTCTTGCTCTGTTGCCCTGGTAGAGTGTAGTGTCACCATCATAGCTCACTGCAACCTCAAACTACGGGGCTCCAGCAATCCTCTTGCCTCAGGCTTATGAGTAGCCACCATATCAGCAAATTTTTAGAGATGGAGGCTTGCTATGTTGCCCAGGCTGGTCTGGAACTCATGGCCTCAAGAAATCCCTCTACCTTAGTCTCCCAAAGTGCTGGCATTACAGGCATGAGCCACCATGCCTGGCTGGGGCACAACTTTCTGTGGGGGTGTGACTGGCATTCCAATGCTCTTTTAGGGGAGCCCTTTCAGGGGGTATCAGGACTTGTTTGCTCCAAGCAGCATCCCGTTGGGAGGGACAACCCCACTCTGGCCCTCTTCCTGTTGCTCCCCAAAGAAAAGTAGTTCGTGAGGCCAAGGAGATGTACCCACCCGTAGCTTGCATCTCTTACTCAAGACCAACTCTGCCAATAGAAGTCTAGCCCCATGTACTTTAAATTTCCTAGTAGCCACTTTAGAAAAGCGAAAACCTGTGAAGTTAGTTTTTAAATATTTTTGTTTAACCCAATAGATTCAAAATAATATCATCACAATGTGCAATCAATATAAAATTGTTCATGAGATATTTTGCATCCTTTTTTATACCAAGCCTTGAAATAACCACATTTCAAGTGTTGAGTTCCCACGTGTGGGTATCTGGACAGCAAGACTCTAAACTATGCGCTGGGTACTTGAAACGCCAGAATTCTTTGCTCACCTGGCCTCTTCTGCTTCCTGGGTCTCTTTCCCACTAGAATTCCTGGGGGCAGACTATACCCTGGA
Organism: Loris lydekkerianus; assembly: GCA_963574355.1. Lineage (NCBI taxonomy): Eukaryota > Metazoa > Chordata > Mammalia > Primates > Lorisidae > Loris > Loris lydekkerianus. The sequence continues at coordinate 47,031 of CAUYPK010074035.1, forward strand.
GCTGGAGGGCTGGGAGGGGCCGAGCCAGGCTTGCTTCTGAGGAGGGGCACACACTCTTTGGTTTGGGCACACACTCTTGGCTCAAAATCTACTCGGACCCTAGAGGCTGGGGGGATTGGGAGCTATGGGATGCCAAGGACTAAAAGAGGATGGACACAACCCAGAGGCAGCAGGGAGTCCTCAGAGACAGAGGGTGGCTGGGCTCCTGCAGAAGCAGCCTGGACAACCTGGCTGGTGGGAGGGAAAAAGAGTGGGGGCTGCAGTCCACAGACAGGTTAATGGCTCCTGCCTTACATGCAATTGAATTTACCCTCGTGAGCCTCCCGGGTTTGGGAAGAGCCTCTCCTCTTGGGAGCTCAGCTGGACTCCCAGAGCCACAGGGCTTGGGTCAGCCAGGCCTGATTCAATCAGGAAAAATGAAGGACACAGGGGCGCAGACAGCCCAGAGGGGCTAGTGGCTTAGCTCAGAAAGACAAAGCTGGAGAGAACCAATGTGGGGCTTACAGGTCTAGTTCTGCCTTCCTCCTAAAACCCCAAAGAGCTGGGGCCCTCCCCTGACCATCAGAATACATTATCATGCCCCTCTCTACATTCCCATCTCTCTTGGTAATGATTGTGTTGCAGGAAGATAAGACCCAGCAGAGAGAAAGAACACTCAAACACCATGTTTATAAGAGCAAGGGCTTTTTGGGCAGTGCCTGTGGCTCAAAGGGGGAGGGTGCCGGTCCCATATGCTGGAGGTGGAGGGTTCAAACCCAGCCCCAGGGGGCGGCTCCTGTGGCTCAGTGAGTAGGGCGCTGCGCCGGCCCCATATGCCAAGGGTGGCGGGTTCAAACCCAGCCCCGGCCAAACTGCAACCAAAAAACAAACAAACAAAAAAAAAAAAACGGGCATTGTGGCGGGCGCCAGTAGTCCCAGCTGCTCTGGAGGCTGAGGCAAGAGAAGTGTGTAAGCCCAAGAGTTAGAGGTTGCTGTGAGCCGTGTGACGTCGTGGCACTCTACCTGAGGGCGGTACAGTGAGACTCTGTCTCTACCAAAAAAAAAAAAAAAAAAAAGACCAAGGGCTTTATTCACTGGCTGGGAGCTTATTGCATAGAATTTCAAATGGCTGAGCTCTCTGACTGGCTTGGTCTTTCCCTTTTTATCTCTACAAAAGTTCCAACCCATAGGTACCTTTTTCATTGGTCAGTTTGAATCAAAGGGGAGATGCTATTCCAGCATCCACAGAACTATAGGATTTCACAGAAGTGGAAATTTCCGAGTTCCAGGAAGTTAAGTTTACAAATTCCCGAGAGCTAAGTCACCATGGACAGGACCCTACAGGTGTATCCTTGTGGTCTCCTTGAGAAGACCTGTTTTCGGGCTGCACCTCTGGCTCAGTGAGTAGAGCGCCAGCCCCCTATACTGAGGGTGGTGGGTTTAAACCTGGTCCCAGCCAAACTGCAACAAAAAATAGCTGGGGATTGTGGCGGGCGCCTGTGGTCCCAGATACTTGGGAGGCTGAGGCAAGAGAATGGCCTAAGCCCAGGAGTTGGAGGTTGCTGTGAGCTGTGACGCCACAGCACTCTAACAAGGGTGACAAAGTGAGACTCTGTCTCTAAAAAAAAAAAGAAGACCTGTTCTCCAGGACCTCACCCTTCTCAGGTATCCTCACTCTATTGCAGGATGACTCACAATCAGAAAACTGGGAACTACTCCCTGGTCTATTTTTCTTGGTGTCTGTGGGGTATGCGACACATGCAGGACCAAGGTGGGGGGAGGGGAGAAGAAGCAAACAAGAGATTCCACCCTGTTTTTCTTTTTTTTTTTTTTTTGAGACAGTCTTACTTTGTCGCCCTCTGTAGAGTGCTGTGGTGTCACAGCAACCTCTAGCTCTTGGGCTTAGGCAATTCTCTTGCCTCATTCTCCCAAGTAGCTGGGACTACAGGTGCCTGCCACAATACCCGGCTATTTTTTTGCTGTAGTTTGGCTGGGGCCAGGTTCGAACCCTGCACTCTCGGTATGTGGGGCTGGCGCCCTACTCACTGAGCCACAGGCGCTGCCCTCCACACTTTTCCCCCCTCTGTATCTTCTGTGTTATGTTGAACCCAACTCCCAGATACATATTGTGTCTCTTCTCCATGGGAGGCAAGTGGATGGAGGCCTTTGCCCATGCAGTTCCTTCCCCCTGGATGCACTCCCCTTTCCTCCTTGAAGGCCAGCTGACCTTCCACTCATCCTTCTAGGTTCACCTTACCCCTGTGCCTTTCCCTGGTCACTCCTCCACTCCCCGGCAGCGTCTCTTTCTTTTTCCTCCTCCCTGTTTCTATGGCATCATAGTTGGCTCCATCGCAGTGCTTGATAGTGTATTGACTCAATCCACAAATAATTGTTTCTTTCTTTCTTCTTCCTTTTCTTTTTTTAAGATTTTTATTTATTTAGTTAGTTTTGAGACAGAGTCTCACTCTGTTGCCCAGGCTAGAGTGCCATGGAGTCAGCCCAGCTCACAGCAACCTCAAACTCCTGGGTTCAAGCGATCCTCCCCCTGGAGCCTTCTGAGTAGCTGGGCACTGCCACAGTACCTGGCTAATTTTTCTATTTTTAGTAGAGACAGGCTGGGCTCTAACTCCGGAGCTCAAGTGATCCTCCTGCCTCAGCCTCCCAGAGTGTTCGGATTACAGGTGTGAGCCACCATGCCTGGTCTTTTTTTTTTTTTTTTCTTTTAAAGATACAGGGTTACATTGTGTTGCCCGGGCTGATCTCAAACTCCTGGATTCAAACAATCCTCCCACCAATGCCTCTGAAAATGCTGGGATTACAGGCACGTGCCAGCACACCTGGCTTCAAGAATAACTATTGAGCAGCACCAGCACCGAAATGCCTAGCACTGTCCTGAGGGCTGGGGATATCACAGCAAAGGGAACAACAATAAACACATAAACGAATAATTAAACAAAGTACTCTCAGAGAGCGTTAAGTGCCAAAAGGGAAATAAATAGAGCAGGGTACTTATGAAATCAAGAGCAACTGGGGGCGGGAGGGAGGCATCTGCTTTAGATGGAGAGGTGATGTTTGAGCTGAGACTTGAATGCTAAGGAGATGGTCCTACAAAGGCCTGGGGCAGGCAGGGCCCTGTAGGAACAGTCGGTGCTAAAACTCTTGAGGCAAACGTGTGTGATTCCACTTGCATGAAATATCCAGAATAGGCAGACCCACAGAGACAGAAAGCAGATTAGTGGTTGCCAGGAGCTGGGGGAGAGAGAATGGGGAGAGACTGCTAATGGGGACGGGTTTCCCTCTGGGGTGATAAAAATGTTATGGAACTCGATAGTGGTGATGGTTACACAACATTGTGAATATACTACATGCCTCTGAATAGTACATTTGATGTACAATGGTAAATCCTCTGTTATTTATCTGTAGTAAATATTGGTGTGTTTTACAACAGAACAAAACAAAACTTCTAGGCAAGGTGAGCTTACTGTGGTCTAGGAGCAGACAGGCCAGTGCAGCTTAGTGATGGGGAGAGTGGTGTAGGATGGGGCTGCGGAGGGTGGCTGCGCCGATCACGAGGGTGTGGTGGGCTGGTAAGAAGTTTGCATTTTATTTTGGTGCAGTAGGAAGCCACTGGAAGATTTCAAGCAGGAGAGTAACATGATAGCACTTACTGTTTTTGAAGCTCCTTCTGGCTGTGGTATAGGCTGTGGGTGGTGATAGTGCTGCGATAAAAGCAGAGAGATGGCTTAGGGAAGCCACTGCAGTGGTCCAGGGAGAGAAGACTGTGTCCTGGGATAGGGTGGGGGCACTGGGGATGGCGTGCTGTGGATTTGGGATGTATTTTGAAGGTGGACCCATTGGGATTTAGTGTAGTAAAGGAAAAGAAGATGAAGGAAAGGGAGGAATGGAGAATAACACCTACATTTTCAGCTCGAACAACCAAAAAGGTAGAGTTGTCATCTACTGAGACAGGAAAGCCGGTGTGGGGAACACATTTAGGACACGTTGAGTTTAAGTTGCTTATTAAACATTCACATGGCAATGTCAGGTGGGCAGATGGGTAGACTATAGTCTAGGATTCAGAGCTGAGATGCATCTGATCTTCACCCCAATGGAGAAGGCATTTAAAACCTGGGTCTAGCAGTGACTCACACCTATAATTCCAGCACTTGGGAGGCCCAGGAAGGAAGATCACTTAAGGCCAGGAGTTCCAGACCAGGCTAGACAACATAGTCTCCCACAAAAAATAAAAAATTAGCTGAATGTTGAAGTATGCACCTGTAGTCCCAGCTACTTGGGAGGCTCATGTGACTCCTGGAGTTTGAGGCTACAGTGAGCTGTGATCATGCTGCTTCACTCCAGCCTGGGCAACAGAGCAAGACCCTATCTCAAAACAAACAGAAAACCTAGTCCTGGGTAAGCTTACCTGGGCATAGGTGTGGCTACGGTAGAGAGAAAGTCCAAGGGAAATCAGTATAGAGAGAGATCAGCTCTAGGGACAGCACACCAAGAGGAAGCAGCCAGCAAAGTGGGGGAAGATGGTAGAGCCATATATCTGAAGTAAGAAAAATAAAGTATTTTTAGAAGGGAGGGCCAGCTGTGTCCAGTACTGCTAAGAAGGTGAGCAGATGAGGACAAAGAAATCACTACTGGATTTAACAACATGATTATAGGTCTACCTCTTTGGTGAATCTGAGCACCTAGAACACAGTAGGTGCTTATTTATTTATTTATTTATTTATTGAGACAGAATCTTACTTTGTCACCCTTGTAGAGTGCTATGGTATCACAGCTCACAGCAACTTGGGCTTAGGCGATTCCCTTGCCTCAGCCTCCCTTGTAGCTGGGACTACAGGTGCTCGCCACAACGCCTGGCTATTTTTTTGTTGCAGTTTGGCCTGGGCCGGGTTCAAACCTGCCACCCTTGGTATATGGGGCCGGCACCCTACTCACTGAGCCACAGGGGCTGCCCCATAGTAGGTGCTTATTAAAGGTGAGAGGACATCATGCATTGTGTAGCATAGACTGCCCAATCTGGTATTGGGAGAGGCTTGGGCCACCCAGGAAAGAAAAGGCACCATTAGCGGAGCACAGGATTCCAGCTCGCCCACTGGCACATTTTGAGAGGGCCTTACCCTCTGCCTCTTTTCCCTTTTGCCTCTCAGGAGGTGATTCATATTTCAATATATTCCAGCTGAAAAAGGATCAGATTTTGAGCAGGTGGTAAGTCAGTACATGGAAATTTGATATATTTTGACTAATGCAGTTTGAAATTTGAAAACTACAGACAATTTTATTCAAGATCCATTTTTATACCAACTCATTATTGGGGGGGAAAGGCAAGATTTTAGGTTTCCGGAGGAGGACGTGTGAACCCAGGCCTGTCACCAGCAGGCCCCACCAAGAAGACTTGATCTGGCCGAACCAGCCCGTGCACTGCCCGCTGCCTGCCTCAGCCACTTGTGTGAACCTGCCGGAAACTCTTTCTTTAGCAGCCTCTTTCAAGTATCCCCCTGGGGTTACTAGTCCAATTTAATCTGACCTTCAGCCCCACCTCTGTCGCACCAACTCCAGCAAATCCCTGGGGCTGGCACTTAAGACAAGTTTTGTGATACAGATGATGGTATTACACAGAATTTCCACTTCCTTCCCCATCTGCACAAGGAGAGGAAATGAATAATGAAGACAAGGGGAGGAATGAAGTTATTGGCAAGGGAACAAGGACAAGGCTAGTGGGAGATGGAGGAGCGGCTTGTTGTAGTGTTGGAGGGTGATGCTGGGAGAGGGTCTCTGAGTGGCCTCAAAAGAGAGAGATCTCTCCTCCTGTTGCTGGATGTAGGATCAATCTTGTTTGAATCCTGGCTCTGCCATCTTGGGCAAATCATCATTCTTTGTTGAGCTTAGTTTTTCTCAACTGTGAAATGGGGGGATTTGTACATTAATGCTCAGTTCAGAGCAACCTCACACTCCTGAGTTCAAGTGAGCCTCTTGCCTCGGCTTCCCCAGTAGCTAGAACTACAGGCCCCCAGCACAATGCCCAGCTAATTTTTCTATTTTTAGTAGAGACAGGGTTTCATTCTTGCTCAGGCTGGGCTGAACTCCTGAGCTGAAGTGATCCTCCTGGTTTGGCCTCCCAGAGTGCTGGGATTACAGGTGTGAGCCACCATGTGGCCGGGAACTTTTGAGGGAATACTCAATGCGCCCACGTGACACCCCTAGGCAGGTAGGTCTGCATGCTACCTAACGTGGGCTAACCCCCCTTCAGTTCCCGACAATCTCCTCTTCCTACGAGGCACTGAGACCCTGTCTTCGTTGGGTAGCTCATGATCTGGTTGGGAAGGCAAGCAGAGAAAAGGGTTGAATCTCTGAGATCCTCCGGAGTTGGTGACTTTCTGGGGGTTAGAACTTAAAGCTTTTGAACTAAATATTCTGGACGGTGACTCATCAGCAGATGTCAAGAGGACTTTGACTCAGTAAATCTGATCTAAGAAAAGGGTCAGGAATTCGGAGCTGTGTAAGCAAAGATGTTCATTCCAACCTTATTTAGCTTTGATTTAACAAACCCTTTAACAGAATCAATAGATCCATTCACATGGTAACAAATCAGAAGTTCCTGACAGGTATACAGTGATGTTTCCCTCACTTGTGTCCCAGTCTCAGAGCTTCTCAGCAGCCCTCCCAGAAGGTGACTATTACCAATTTCTGCTGTGATAATTTATAACAGTGAAAAATGAGGAACAATCTAAATGTTTCACATATAAATAAATTATGGTCTGTTCATACAACAGGATAGTCTGTAGTCTCTAAGAATCTTGCCTGCTACCACATCATTCTTACTTCTGTTACTTAAATGTGTGTTGCCTCTGGTGTCAGGTCCTCCGAATGTGCTGTTCCCTCTGGCTGGACCCCCTACTCCCACCCCAGTGGAGTCTTTTTAACCTTCCAACTCTCCAAGCCTTCTCACCCCCACTGACCCCTGCAGTTCTTATATCTATCTGGATCTCTCTCCATACTCCTCTTTACCAGAGGCAATTATATTTGGACATGGCGTTTGGTGAGTGCCTATTTCTGCATTAGATTTTACTCTCCTGGGTGGGGGGACCACTCTGCCTGCTGAGCTCCCTGAGGCTTCCTTAGTACAGAGCCTCAAAGATGGAGAGCCCCAGAGAGCTGCTGAATGAAGAGAATGGTCTACGTTAAGTAGAAAATGCAGGATACAGAGTTCCATAAATAGCATGAACCCAATTTTATTTCTTTAAATAAAATTTTTATTTAAATTTATACAACCTTACATAAAAAAAGGAAGTATTGAAGGAAGGTACAGCAAGGCTCTGCCAATGGTTGTCAAGTGTAATGGGATTTTAGTGATTTTTCTTCCTTTTCACTTTCATACTTTTCATGTTTTCCACAACTGGCAAATATTATTTTAAAGTTATTAAATAGGGCAGGCACGGTGGTTCACGCCTATAAAATCCTATCACTTTGGGAGGCTAAGGCGGAGGATCACTTGAGGTCAGGAGTTTGAGACCAGCCTGAGGGACATAGTGGGACTCCATTTCTATAAAGAAATTGGCTAGGTATGGTGGTGCATGCCTGTAGTCCCAGATACTTGGGAGGCAGAGGTAGGAGGACCCTGTGAGGGCAGGAGTTTGAAGTTTCTGTGAGCTGTGATGTAACTGTGAGCTAAGCTGTAGCCTGGGCAGTAGGGCAAGACCCTATCAAAATAAATAAATAAATAAAGCCGGGCACAGTGGCTCATGCACAGTGGCTCTCAGCACTCTGGGAGGCCAAGGTGGATGGATTGATTGAGCTTACGAGTTCGAGACCAACCTGAGCAAGAGTGAAACACTGTCTCTAAAAAATAGCCAGGCCTTGGGCAGCATCTGTGGCTCAGTGGGTAGGGCGCTGGCCCCATATACCGAGGTTGGCGGGTTCAAACCCGGCCCCAGCCAAAGTGCAACAAAAAAATAGCTGGGTGTTGTGGCAGGCGCCTGTGGTCCCAGCTACTCAGAAGGCTGAGGCAAGAGAATCATCTAAGCCCAGGAAATGGAAGTTGCTGTGAGCTGTGATGCCATGGCACTCTACTGAAGGCAACAAAATGAGACTGTCTCAAAAAAAAAAAGAAAAGAGAAAGAGAGAGAAAGAGGGAGAAAGTAGGGGTGCTGCCAAAGGAGGGTGAGGCATCTGACTCAGAAGACATGGTCTTGGAGTCATGGAGTTACCGGTACATAAATTAGACTTTGGTTATCAACAAGAGAAATCTTGTCTGGCTGACTAAGCAAATTAAGAATTAATGGGAAAGTCTGTTAGTAAACTTTAGGCTGCAAGTAATTGAAAACCCAACTCAAAATGGTTTAAACAAGAAGATTTATTTTATTGGCATGGTGCCCATAGCACAGTGGTTAGGGCACTGGCCACAGGCACCGGGGCTGGTGGGTTTGAACCCGGCCTAGGCCTGCTAAACAACAATGCCAACTACATTGGCAACAAGAAAACAACAAAAAAAATAGCTGGGCCTTGTGGCAGGCACCTGTAGTCTCAGTTACTTGGGAAGCTGAGGCAAGAGAATTGTTTAAGCCCAAGAGTTTGAGGTTGCTGTGAGCTGTGACTCTACAGCACTCTACTGAGGGACATAGTGAGACTCTGTCTCAAAAAAAAAAAAAAGAGGATTTATTATGTTGTATAACAAGAAGTGTGGAGACTGAAGGATTGGCTGGCTTCACAACATCATTATGGACCTAGGCTTGCTCTTTCTTTTTTGTTTTTTTATTTTATCTTACTTTTTTTGAGACAGAGTCTCACTCTTTCATCTGGGTGGAGTGCCATGATGTCAGCCTAGCTCATAGCAACCTCAGATTCCTGGGTTGAAGTGGTCCTCCTGCCTCAGCCTCCCAGGTAGCTGGGACTATAGGCACTTGCCACCATGCCTGGATAATTTTTTCTAGAGATGGAGTTTACCTTTGCTCAGGCTGATCTCCAACTCTAGGCCTCAAGCCTTAGTCTCCTCTCCCAGAGTGCTAGGATTACAGGTGTGAGCCACTGCACCTGGCCCAGGCTTGCTCCATCTTTTTGCTTTGTAGTTCCCAGGAAGCTGGCTTTGGTCCCCTTATGCCCAAAAGATGGGTGCTTTCAGGACCATGCGTTTCCTCCTCACCCAGCCACACCCAGAGACAGGAAATAAAGCATCCCTCCCTAGTGTCCCTGTGTAGGAAGAACACAAATTTTCCCAGAAGTCCCTCAGCAAATTTTCCTTTATGTCTCCTTGCTCAGACTCAGGTCACATCATGGAGTCAGTGACAATGAAGTCAACTAATAAAGACTCGCTCCTGGTGCAGCTGCCTGGGATCGGAGGGAAATTAGGATCCTCATAGCCCAGGAGAGGGATGTCGGGTGGATCTCTGCAGAAATAAAATGGGGGAGTGTGGCCTGCAGACCCATGGGAGAAGCTAAGCAACCCAGGCCTGGGGAGGGCAGGATAGCAGAGTGGCTCTGAGGATCCTGGTGGAAAGAACTACTGGCTAATGTCCTCAGGATGCCCCACCAGGATGCAAGGGTCCATCCAGGCAGGTTACTGTGCTTCAAGGTCAAGTTCCTGGGGAGACTCTGATTGGCTGAGCCTGGCCCTGCCTCCTGCATCACCTGCAATGGAAGATGAGTGATCTCCCTAAAAGAACTGGGGAGCTGCTCTCACAAGAAGGCAGAAAGAGGGGATCGGGCAGCCTTGGAGCTGAGGTGGGCAGGGCAGAGGGAGAATGGGCTTATAAGCTGTGCTAAGCCAGAGGGACCTTGCATCAGTGAGGATTCTTATTTGCAAGCAACAGACATTAGCCTTGATTAACTTAAGCAAAAAACAGATTTATTTAAAGGCTATCAGGTAAGTTGAAGAATCTCCCAGAGGAAGAGGAGGAGCAATGCCCCAAATGAAGGAAAAGATGCTTGTTCCTGTCATTATCACTGCCCCACCATTGCCCATGGATCCCACTTGGTTCCTGTTTATTTGTATCACTTACTCCTGTGTATCAAGGGTGGAGACTAGGCTTGGGCCTTCCACAAGTTGCAGGAGAGGCAGAAAAGTGAGTGCTTGACATTTTCAGCTCAGACAGGGAAGAAATGGCTCATTCATAAACTGGGAGGTCTCCCAAATAAAAGAAGAGGGTTAGGCTGGGAACAGTGGCTCATGCCTGTAACCCTAGCACTCTAGGAGGCCAAGGTGGGTGGATTTCCTGAGCTCAGGAGTTCGAGACCAGCCTGAGCAAGAGCAAGACCCTGTCTCTACTAAAAAGAGAAAAACTAGCCGGGCCTTGTGGTATAGAAATCTGTAGTCCCACCTACTTGGGACATTGAAGCAAGAGTATTGCTTCAGCCCAAGAGTTTTAGGGTGCTGTGAGCTATGATGCCACGGCAGTCTACCCAGAGTAGAAAATGTTTAGTGCTTGAGTAGCCAAAAAGAATGACAAATGTCCATGACATATAGTCCCAAAGGTGATGGGGGAAGACTGGCAGCTTGTGGAGAGCAGAAACTGGGTGTTTGTGATCAGACTTCACTGGAGGGACCACACAGTCTCAGCAAGAGGCTGGGTCAGTGGGGATTAGCAACCTTTATTTGCAAGCACCTTCAAATTCTTTGTCCTTCCTTGACTATGCCGTACTCACTAGAAAACCCCAGTCCTGGATGAACCCTTGTCTGCCTCTGCCTACACTGAGTAGTTAATGTTGCTGAAAAAAAACACAAAGGCAGGCTGACTGGAAATGCCCCATCACATCCCAGAGGGTCCCCCCCACCAGCTTCTCAGTGACAGGACTGCCTGTTTCACCCTGTTGTCCTCCTTCTGAGACTCCCACGCTTACCCCTACCTTCACTGTCAGCTGACAGCCCCTCTACTTCACAGAGAAGCAGAGCCATCAGAGGCTACCTCTGTCATCTCCCCTGTCCACCCCATACTTTCTCCTGCTGTGGCAGGGAAGGTGTTCCTTCTGAGCTCTGGACCCATGTTCTTCTGTACTCTCCCTTCTATTGCATCATGGGTGTCTCCCTCCCCCGCCCTGCCTCCTCCTGAATCATGCTCATCAGCATGCAAAGGGGCTCTAGTTTTTTCCGTCTTAAAAACCCAGCCATCTCCCACAATCCACACCCCTCCAGGTCCTGCCTCGTTTCTCTGCAAAACTTCCCACCAGTGGACTCTGGGTGTTCACAAATATTCACTGCCCCCAGACTGCCCTGGGGTATTCTTGCAAGGTGGTGAGCTGGGCCCTGTGGCTTAGTTTAACCAAAGAAATGTGAGCTGAGGAGCCATCCTGTCACTTGAAACACATGTGAGAGCCAGTAGTTGCACATGTCTTCCCCTTTGCCGGAAGACCGGCAGAGTTCCTGGTAGAGGATGCTCTCTTGACCTGGATACTCAAGCAGAGCCCAATGTCCTGCTGTCTCGTGGGCCGTGGTGATTCTGGGGCCCGAGTTGATCAACATGCCCCAGCCTGTCTGGGCTGGCCCAGTGCTGGCTCCCCTTTCTCACTGCCATCCACTCTCTATCCTATTCCAGTGTCCTCTGTCCTCATCTTTCTGCCAGAAGTGAACTTTCCAGAGTCATCAATTGCCTCCAATTTGCCAGATGAGTTTGACACTTTTCTGTGCTCAGGTAAACACTTCACAACCCTTGTCCCAGTTGACTATTCCCTCCTCCTTGAAACACTCTTGGCTTCAGTAACACCACACCTTCCTGGTTTTCCTCTTGGTTCATGGGCCTTGCCTTCTTTTGGCTGGCTTTTCCCGGAATTGCTATGTGGCCAAAGGCTTCAATCCTGCATCTTCCCTCTGGACTCTCTTGGGTGACCTCATCCATTCCCACAGATTCAAACACTGTCTCTGTGCCCATGACCCCTGAGTGCGCGGCTCCCCCTGGACTGCAGTTTGGTCCATTCCATTTCAAGAGGCTTCTCAGACTTTGTAGGTTCTACACTGAGCTCCCATGTGCCCCCCAAGCTTATTTTCCTCCCTATGTCTTACAATGGCACCCCCATCCTCTGCATCATTTGAACCAGGACTCAGAAGCCACCCTGGGCCCCCCCTCCCTCTCTCCTTCACATTGGTCCTTCTGTGTGTCTTGTTAATTCTATATCCCAGAAACCCCTGGAGCCTGTCTCTATGGCCCTCCCCTCTCCAGGCCCTCAACATCTCTCACAGATGACAGCCACAGGCCTCGCTGCCTCACTCCTTGCTCCCCTACAGTCCACCCTCCACTAGCAGCCTCCCAGGTCCAATCACGTCACTCCTACCTTGGGCTCTTCAGTGGCTTTGAAGGCCAGGCAAGACCTGGCTCCCACCCTTCTGACCTCATCTCCTGCACCCCTCCCCTTGTCCATGGCAAGTTCAGTCCTGCTCCAGGGCCTTTGCACCTGCTGTCCCCTCTGCATGGAAGGCTGTCCCTCGGCTCATTCTTATCCTTTAGGTTTCAATATAGGTGTCACTCCAGAGTACACAGCTATAGTAGGTGCCTTCATTCGCCTCCATCTTTGTGTTCCCAGCACTTACAACAATTCCTCATTCTGGGCTTGTCTGGTGCTTTTTGTTTACCCCAGAATGTAGGCCCCATGAAGGAAGGCGCCACCTCTCCTGCTGTCACAGAGCCCAGCGAGGGGCTCAGCTTCTCTAGTGAAGGAAGGAGTGGGGCAGACCTAGAATGGGGTGAGCAGCAGGATATGGGCTGCACTTGGAGCCCCGGTGCTGAGTCTAAATGCCTTTCTCTGACAGCAAAGAAGGGGTCGCACCAGGAGCAAGCGGTTCTGGGAGAGAGTTCTGCACCTATTCCTCAAAGGTGGGGTTCCACCTCCTGTTTTGTGTCATTAGTGCCTCAGCCTTGCCCAATGCCAGGATTTGGTAAATGACCCCACTCTCTCTTTCTCACACTCCTCCCCCTTCATCTCAATACGTATCTGTCACTGAAGATTCCCTACCCCACATAGGTTCCCCCTCCCACTAAATGCATTTGAGAGACCACTTGGGGTTCAGTAGGTCTGTCAGGTTGTGATTGGCTGTAATTTGGGGGAGGACTCACTTTGTGAGTTGGCTTCACAAAGTGCCTGGGCAGAAGGCTGAGCTCAGAGCCTTCACTGACTTCTAGGTTGCAGGAGCCCTTGGCCTTCAGCCCAAGTTCTGGGGCCCCAAACCAAGGAGCAAACATGAGTAACATGAAGACATATTTTGTGTCTGGGGCTCGAGGAAGTAAAATTAGAGCCCATAGGCCCTGGACTTCCTGCAGAGAGCTGCCAGGTCTAATGGGGATGGAAGGGTTGGGAGAGAGGGCAAAGTAGAGAGGCAAGGGTGCCATCCTCACCTGGCAGGGAGCCTGAGCCTTGGGATTAAGCCTCTCCTTAGCATCTGATATTTCAGGTTCCTCTGCCATGGATCTGAAAGCCTCAGGGTGGGCGGAGTGAAGGTAGCTCCCTTTGCAGCGATAGCAGTAACCTGACCATCACCCCTTAGGGAGGGCCTCTCCTCCACCCAGCACTGGGCACATAGCTCAAGTGCACAGCCTCGTTGACTGTACCCTAGAAGGCTGGTGCTCCGATTGCCGGTTTCCAGACCCCAGAGTCTGAGTGACCCGCCTGAGTTGTCCAGCTAAGATGCTCCCACTGGGGCTGGTCCCAAGTTTGGGTAGTAGCTGAGTACATGGCTGCCAGGGTGACAGCCTGCAGCCCCTGCCCCATGCAGAAACCTCCAGAGAGAGCAGGAGGAAGACCCTGTGGGGGAGGATGGGAGAGCTAGGGGCTGCTCCAACAAGGCCCTGTGAGAACTTGGCAGCCTAATTAGCACATTCCCAGCCAGGCCTGCTCCAGCAGACTAGTGAGGCAGATGAAAGCTGAAAGGTTATGCCAATAAGGGGCCACCCACTTCTCAGCTGAGAGTGATCCTGGTGTGCTGGAGGGACCTGGAGTGGGTGCATAATTCAGCGTGTCAGGAGGAGAACAGGAGCTAAAGGCAAAGCCAGAGTGAGCACCCAGATAAGGCACAGATGGGATGGGATGTGTGCCTCTGCTCAGAACAGCCACCAGGGATGCTGCAGGATGAAGGCCTGGCTGCCAGCGTCACTGATGGGCCCCAGAGATAAACATGCATGTGTTTAGATACATGCATACCCTGTGCACAGCACACAGCCATGTATACATACACACATGCATACAGACACACATTCGCACATAGATGCACACAGACCCCCATCCTCCTATGGGCTCCTCCTAGGCCCAGTCCTGCTTCCCATCAGCCTATATGTCCCCTCCCCTTCCTGCATTGGAAAGTTTTAGTGGGGGACACAGTCCCAACCCAGATGGGGTAACTAATCTATACTGGTTTCTTTGGAACTAAAAGTCCTACATGCTGGGAAACCCCTTGGTCTCAGTCAAACCTACCTTGGTCACTCTGCCCCACGCCTGGGCAGACCTAGTGCTGGGGCCTCTTTCCCAGAGGTGACAGTGAACCTCTCCTCACCATCTGGTCACCTCTGTGATGAACCAAAGGGGACCCCAGAATAGAGCCCTGGCCTAGTCTTTGTTCTCATCCTGAGGCTCTAAATCTCCCCAGTTCTAATAAGATGACTTTCTTGACCCAGGCCCTGGGCCTAGGGTCTTCAGAGTGTCACTCTTGACCCTCTAGTGACTCAGAAAGGTAATTCCCTTGTTCAGTCATTATTTCTGGGCACCTGCCAGGTGCCAGGCACCATCCTAGGCTCTGGGGGCACAGTTGAGAGAACACCAGACAAATCACTGTCCCCATGGAGTTGGCACTGAGTGAGAGGAGATGGCAAGTAAATAAGATAGAGAAGTAAATTATGGCCAGTGCGCTGCTCTCGCCTGTAATCCTAGCACTCTGGGAGGCCGACGCGGGTGGATTGCTTGAGCTCATGAGGTCAAGACCAGCCTGAGCCAGAGCGAGACCCTGTCTCTAAAAAGATAGCTGGGCCTTGTGGCGGGCGCCTGTAGTCCCAGCTACTTGGGAGGCTGGGCCAAGAGAATCACTTGAGCCCAAGAATTTGAGGGTGCTGTGAGCTGCAACGCCACGGCACTCTACCCATGGTGACAAAGTGAAACTCTGTCTCAGGAAAAAAAAAAAAAAGTAAATTCTATAGCATATTCGGAGAGAATGCATGGTATGGAGTGAAATAAAACAGGGAGGGGACGCCTTCTGAAAATAGGCTTCTCAGGGAAGGCCTCATAAGGAGGTGACTTTGGGCAGAGCCCTGATTGGTGAGGTGGGGGCAGGAGCCTTGCAGACACCCTGAGGACTGTTCCAGGCAGAGGGAACAGAACCTGCAGAAGGCTAGGGGTAGGCCACACTGACCAGGCAGGAGGGACATCAGGGAGGCCGGTGTGGCTAGGGCAGGGAAGGGATGGGGGCCTAAATTGGATGGTGCCTCTGGGCTGCATCAGACTTGGACAGACTTACTGAATGAGGTAGGAGCCATGGTGGGTTTGAACAGAGGAGACTCTGACTTTGGCTGGAGCTCTCTGGGCTGCCAAGTTATAAGAGCTGTGGGGCAAGGGTGGGAGCAGAGAGGCCTCTTGGAAGGCTATGGCAATGGTCCGGCTGAGAGATGTGGCTGCCCAGGCTGGAGTGGTGGCTCTGAGAAGTGAATGGAGGCTGGATAAATTCTGGAGTTGAGCTGGCAGGATGTCTGAGGATGTGGGTGTGGGTGAGAGGTGGGGGAGTCCATGACTCCAAAGTGTTTGTTCTGAGCAGCCGAAACAAAGGCGCCACCTTTACCTAAGTTGGAGAAGGTGTGAATGGAGGAGGCTTGTTGGGGAGAGCAAAGCTCAGCGTTGGAGGACTGTGCTCAACAGATGGAGATGTGGGGGAGGCAGGTGGATACTGGCATCCACAATGAGAGCCCAGACCAGAGCGTTAAATAACTGTCCCCATTTTACAGGTGAGGAAAATAAGGCTCACACACTTGTTAAGTTGGGGAGTCAGAATTCAAACCCAGGTCTCTCAGGCTCTAAAGCCTGTACTCTCCTCACTGCTCTGTGCCATGGACAGGGAGTCATTGGCATCCTGCATACTCCACACCCCACGTATAGCAGTGGGAATGAGGGAAGCCCAGCTGTGCCCTGGCTGGCTTCCTTGTCTCCAGGGCTGGGCCACGGCGGCTCTGCGTGGGGGACAGACTCACCAGGAACTGGCCTATGCTTGGATTTAGCATGGAAAGACAATGCCAAGTGGCCTGAGGCACCAGCAGCCCTGTGAGCACAGCCAGCCCTGCCTGAGGCTGCTCTTTGACCAATAGAGAGCATTAGCATTGATTGGCCAGGCTGGGGGCAGCAGGGGAGGGAGTGCTGCAGAGCCAGAAGAACTTACCACATGGCTCACCAGTGTCCAAGCCTCAGAGAGCCCCACAGACCTGCCTGGGGAGCCACGGGGATGCCAGTCGCTGGGCCATGCCTACTCAGGGGCAGGGGCAACCCCTTTGGTGCCAGCAGGTTGACGTGAGCAGGCTGAGACTTGGGGGTCTACAGGGCCAACCAGCCCTCAGCAGAGCTGGGGGTAGAGCCCTGGATTTGGAGTCAGTGGGGGAGGTCTGCTCCGCTGCCCTGCTCACTGGTGGTGTGGCCTCGGCCAGTTGCTTCCTCTCTGCCGGCTTTGTTTCTTCCTCCGTGATGTGCCCCTCCTTGGTTAGTTCCTTTCCCTCTTTCTATGGGCTGAAGCTTCAGGGCCCCTGCCACACTGACCATCTGGCAGGGCCCTGGTGGTGCTGGTCCCAGTGGGGACCTGTCTGGCCACCCCAGCCCTGGGTTTCCCCAGCCCAGCACAGCAGAGGAAGAAGCTCTGCCTACTTAGAGCCCAAAAGGGGGAGGCCAGGTGAGGGGGCATGCCACCTCAGTGCCTTTGCACATGCTGTGCTCTTTGCCTTCACTTACCATCTACCCCAGCAGTTCTGGCCCCACAGGACCGGTTGCTGGGGGCTGCCAAGTGGTCTGGGTGAGGTGTCTACCTGTGCTCAGGCCACTCACCCTTCCCTGCAGGCAGGGGTTTTGGAGTTTGCAGAAAGAAGGACCTGAAAACAGCACCAGCTCTTCCTGACTGCGCCAGATGCCATGCTAAGCAGTGAGCTGATATAATCTCATGGGATCTAGGGCAACCCCATGAAGCAAGGACCCTCCTGGTCCCCATTTTATAGATTTAGTACTCCATGAGGGTGAGGAACTTTGCACCTCACACAGGTGACTGGTGACAGAACGATGTTGGCAGGTGGCACGGGGCAACCAGGGCCCTCCCCCACACATCTGCTCACCTACTCTGTGAGCCCCCTCTGCTAGTGAGCAATGGGCACCCTGGCTTCTCCTGGGCCCTCCCCACTGGCACCTCTGACACTCTGGGACTTAGGCAAGAAGTGTTGAATGGAGGAAGGGATGAATGAGGCTGCGGAATGCTCAGATGTGTGGGAAGCCAGGAGGTTTGGGAGCAGTCAGCAGAGAGCATGCCACTGGCGGAGGTGGAGGACAGTGCTGAGGAAGGACTGGGGGGAGGCCCAGGCTTGCTTCCTCAGCCTCTTAGGCAGAGCGACCCTGCCCCGCCCAAGGGACTCCTCCAGGAGACCTGGACCCCTGCTAATTTGCAGCCTTAAAATGCTCAGGCAAGAATGTTATGTTTAGTATGTTAATCAGGTGATTGGAGGGGGCGGGGGAGGGGCTCCCAAGGGCTACCTGGAGGAGCCATGGAGAAGTGAGACAGGGAGACTGGCACCACTTGGTTAGTTCCTTTCCTTCTTTCCATGGGCTGGAAAGAGGAGGAACCCCCAGGGTGACAATCCAAGACCAGGCACAGACTGGCTCTGGCAGGGGGTACCAGAGGTAGGTAGTGTTGGCTGGGACAGCTGGTCCAGTATCTTGGAGATGGGATGAGCTTCTGGAGGCAGAGGCACTCAGCTGAGAGCCCCGACCCCTGGTGGGAAAGGTGGCTTTCACAGTATGGGTGCCCCGAATCTGGCCATACTGAAAGATAGAAAGCAGCTCCCATGGGCTCGGGTCCCACAGCCTTCTCCTGAGGTGCCCTCCATCATTCTCAGGCCTTCGGAAGGAAGGGACTGCTCCATATAGGTCACTGTGGTCTTGTTGCCCCAGGCTCCACCCCAGACCCTTGAGATAACAGGGAAGGTGAGCTGGACCCTGTGCCAAGCCTTGGCTGGGGCCCCTAACTCCTCCTGGGGTTCTCTCCAAGGAAAGGCAGAGAGAATTCTGCCTTGGGGTCTTGCCTTACCCTACCCCTGCTATCTGACCTGTCCCATCTGCCTCCGTGCAAGCTGCATACTAAGCCCCTACCTGGAGTTTGGGGAAGTTTTGCTTTTTCCTTAACCTTGGGCCCTCATCTGGTTTTTCCCCTCTGTTCCGACGTCCCCTGGAGGTTATTTCAGAGAACCTAGGACCTTGCAGAGATAGAGCCACAGAAGCAGATGGAGGAGGCCTGCCCTCATCTCCCACCATGCAGGGTAGTTCTAAGGATCAGAGGAACATGGGCGCAAGCACTTTGTAAACTCCAATAAGCTGTACAAATGTCGAGTGGTATTAGCGCTGAGCCGTCCATAGCTCACCCCGTCCCCCTGCCACGAGGCCTTTCCTGCTATGGACAAGGAAAGGAAATGCCTTTGTCTTTTTAGGATGCCAAGTGGAGATGGTGTTGGCAAGGCTGTGGGCTGGTCGTGAAACTGTCCCTTTTAGGCTAAAATGGAGGATGTGACACAATGAGCACTGAGAATGCCCTTGAGCTAGGAGGGACACCTTGGCTCCCTCAGAGTGGCAGGCTGGGGCTCCCCGGGGAGGGTTCCTGTAGGTACAGCCTTCCTGGGAGGAGAAAGGGAGTGTGGGCTCTGTGGAAGGGGCAGCCAGTGTGGGGTGGGCCTCCTCCCAGCCCAGATGTGGAGGCCGAGACAGTAGGCAGGCTCCCTGAGAGGCAGTGGGCACCTGTAACCTAAGCTCCTACCTCTGACACCCTGCCTCCCCTGAGGGGCTGGGGCCTGCTGAGCAGATAGAGGTGGGCAGTGGGGACTAGAAGCCAGACCTCCGCCTCTGAGTGGGGCCGGCCGGCATAGTGAACATCTCCTACACATGGCATGGGGGGAAACAGGCCTAGGCAGCAGCAGCCATGGCCCAGCCTGCAGGCTGTGTAGTGGTTGGGGTGACAAGGCACTAGGAGAATGTGTATAGCACATGGCCTGGTCCAGAAAGGGTCCTCAAAGCTGTGCTGCCACCACCACTGAGGTCATAATTGCTCTGAAATCGCAACTGAGCCCAATTATGCAAAGACCAAATTATGTGCGATGATTTTTATGTGTTGGAAATGTTCGGTTGAAGCTGGGTGATTACAGGGGGACGGGAAGCAGCTGCCACTCTCTGGGAGCCCATAACTCCCAACAGCTGGAAGCTGTCACTTATTTATGGCACCGTTTCACCAGGAACAAGCAAATGACAGTGGCGGTGAGGACTGCTCGCCCAGGAGCCTGGGCAGTGGCAGGCCTGGGAACCAAGAAGGGTGGTGGGGTGAGGCTGAGATTGGGGCTGACGGAGAGTGGCCAGGAAGGGTGGTTCTCCCACCCTAAGTGCTCTGGGAGCAGCTGGCAGCAGGAACTTGGCTGAGCTGCCTCAGGTGCCTGGGTCTTCTGAGAGGCCCACTAGACAAGCCGGAATTGAAGGGGCGGGAGGCTAGCCCAGCCCTCTGGGGGTGGGGGGCGCTAGAGGCCTGGAGCCTGTTCCTCCTCACTCTGACGCGCCTGCTGGGCTGCCTGGGGCAGCTGCGACCCTGGAAAAAGGCAGGTAATGACAATCGTCCATAATGAGGCTGCTCCAATAATGAGCATGGGGCTATTATCTGACCACAGGCTGGACACTTCCGAAAATAAATTATTGTAAGGATCCATTAATGAATGCCTAATTAATGCCCAATTAGAGAGAAGCTACAGAGGAAATGCTCTGGACAGCCAAGAGGCAAGGCCTGGTTTTGCAGTGACAGTCTGGGAGGTCGAGGAAGGCTAGGAGAGGAGAGGGGGCCAGAAGGTGGACAAGGACCAGGGCAGCTTCTGCCTGGCATCTGGTGCCACCTGGTGCCACCCTTGGTCCTTCACAGATGTGTGTCCTCTCAATACATCCACCCAGCTCTGCCAGGAGAACTATTACTATCTATATTTTAGAATGAGGAAACAGGCACAGAGGGGGTGTTGCATATTTGAGGATGTGGAAGACACTGTAAGGGAGACACTATTGGAGGTGGACTTTGGTGGCATGCATGCAGGCTCTGCTTGTTATTGGGAATAATTTAAATAAAAAGATTGCTCAGGATTCCACATGAGATACTTCCTATATTAGAACAGGAATCGGCACCATCTCTGTGAGTGCAGATAATGGTGAGCCAGTGGCAGAGCTGGATGAGGCTGACTGGCTGTGGCAGTGGGTCATGGTCCCCACCCCAGCAGGTGGCAAAGCCAGAGGAAGGACTAAGGGTGTGCTGGGTTAATAGGGCCTTCACCCCAGACTCACCTCCCTGCCCCTCAAGGCCAGGGGCGCCAAGGAGGAGAGGTATCTAGTCCCAGATGGGGTCCCGGCTTGGGCACTTTCCTCTGGTCAGGGGCCAGGCTCCTGGGGGCTTCCTTGCCCAGTTCACTGAACACAGGCCCATGGCAGTCCTGGCCCATCCCCCCTCCAGCCTCCTGCCTCCGGGGCACACCTGATGGGGCTGTGCTCTCTCTCCCGCCAGGGTGCTGTGTGGAACTGCTGCTGCTGCTGCTGGCTGGGGAGCTGCCCCTGGGCGGTGGCTGCCCCCGGGACTGCGTGTGCTACCCAGCACCCATGACGGTCAGCTGTCAGGCGCACAATTTTGCTGCCATCCCTGAGGGCATCCCTGTGGACAGTGAGCGCATCTTCCTGCAGAACAACCGCATCACGCTCCTCCAGCAGGGCCACTTCAGCCCTGCCATGGTCACCCTGTGGATCTACTCCAACAACATCACCTTCATTGACCCCAACACCTTCGAGGGCTTTGTGCACCTGGAGGAGCTGGACCTCGGCGACAACCGGCAGCTGCGGACACTGGCGCCAGAGACCTTCCAGGGCCTGGTGAAGCTCCACGCCCTCTACCTCTATAAGTGTGGGCTTAGCGCCCTGCCGGCAGGCATCTTTGGTGGCCTGCACAGCCTGCAGTACCTCTACTTGCAGGACAACCACATCGAGTACCTCCAGGATGACATCTTTGTGGACCTGGTCAACCTCAGCCACCTGTTTCTCCATGGCAACAAGCTGTGGAGCCTGGGCCAGAACACCTTCCGGGGCCTGGTGAACCTGGACCGTCTGCTGTTGCATGAGAACCAGCTGCAGTGGGTCCACCACAGGGCTTTCCACGACCTCCGCAGGCTGACCACCCTCTTCCTCTTCAACAACAGCCTCTCAGAGCTACAGGGTGAATGCCTGGCTCCTCTGGGGGCCCTGGAGTTCCTCCGCCTCAATGGGAACGCCTGGGACTGTGGCTGTCGGGCGCGCTCCCTGTGGGAATGGCTGCAGAGGTTCCGAGGCTCCAGCTCTGCTGTTCCCTGCGTGGCCCCAGAGCTGAGGCGTGGCCAGGACCTGAAGCTGCTGAGGGCCGAGGACTTCCGGAACTGCACCGTGCCTGTATCCCCACACCAGATCAAGTCACATACGCTCACCACCACCGACAGGGCTGCCCGCAAGGAGCATCACCCGTCCCATGGCTCCACCAGGGATAAGGGTCACCCCCACGGCCATCTGCCTGGCTCCCGGTCTGGCTACAAGAAGTCAGGCAAGAACTGCACCAGCCACAGAAACCGCAACCAGATCTCTAAGGCGGGCACTGGGAAGCAGGCCCCTGAGCTGCAGGATTATGCCCCTGACTACCAGCACAAGTTCAGCTTTGATAGCATGCCCACGGCACGGCCCAAGAGGAAGGGCAAGTGTGCCCGCAGGACCCCCATCCGTGCCCCTAGCGGGGTGCAGCAGGCCTCCTCGGGCAGTTCCCTAGGGGCCTCGCTCCTGGCCTGGATACTGGGGCTGGCAGTCACTCTCCGCTGAGGACCCAGGGTGTCAGCGCCCAGCACTGCCACTTGTCCACCAAGGAACAGAATTTTTTTTCTTTTTTACAGGTGGAGGATCTGCTGAGTTTCAGGAAAAGGCTGGTAGAGGCTTTGGCTGCTGTCTAGACCCTCCCATGTGGATTATAAACCCAAAGTGTACAGCCCTGGGCAGGAGGGGTTTAGCGCATCTCACTCAGCTGCCCCAGCCAGCCCCCACAGAGCACCCACGGACAGTGTCCACTCCAGCAATGTGGTAAAAGGTGCACGACATGAATCCTTCATTAGCAGCAATGGGACAATTGCCCCTCATGGGAGCTGGGCTCTGTGGAATCTTGATCATCTGCAGAGGTTTGAAGGGCCCCCCTACATTCCTGAAGGATACAGGACTTGGAGACCATACGGGCTCACCAAGAGCCTGGGCCCACCAGCAGGCTGGGAACAGGCATGCAGGTGGCATCTCAGCTCTCGCCTGAGGCGGCTTAGACAATCTGCCCTGAATCCAACCCCATGCCACCTTCAGCCCCTCCCTTGGTGGTCACGCCTCTCATTCCTGACGTCTCAGGCAACCCTGGCAGACCCAGGCCCAACTGCTGGGGTCCAAGAACCAATTACCAAAGGAAAGATCATCAGAGGCTGAAATTTAGAACTTTATCACGTGCAGTGAGGTTCTCACAGAAGGTGCAGTTTTATAACTATGTCCACTTATATATATACACGCCCTGCATATACATAGATACACAGATGCACAGGTCCCCCGCCCCACTCCATTACCAAACTGTATGTCTTTTCATGTTTATAAACTGTACGGAAAACTGTATCTGCTGAACTAAGGATTGTATTGGTGATTTCTAGCAAGAAAAAAGTTATAGGATTTTTTGTCTAGAATCCCAACCTGGCAACAATAGTCCCTATGTAACCTGGGCTAGCCAGGGGCCTGGGGCAAAGTGTCAGTGGGGAGGGTTAAGGAGAAGGGCAGGCAGCAAGCATCACTTCAGGGGACCAACATACTTAGATATTTAGGACATCACCTTGTTTTTATATGCAACACAAGCCTGTCTGCCACCCTGGAGCATCCCGGCCCCTGCTATAGTAGCTGTTGGCTTCAGGGTGAGAAGTGAGAAGCAGCTTGTTGGATGTCAGGAAACTAGGCCCTGGGGGCAGGCGGGATGGAGAAAGAGAAGGAAGGGGCTCTGGGAATTTTAAGCCAGCAGGTGAGGCAGCATTCACAGTGTTAGTCCAACGTGTTGGACAGTGTCGTCAGCCTTGTGTGTGGCCAGCGATAGTCTGGACAGACCAGGGAGACTCTGGGCATGAGCCCAGGCCTCCAGCATGGATCAGCTGCTGAAGCTTTCCTTCAGGCTCTTCTTCAGCAAGGACCCTACACAGGATAGCAGGAGGGAGGGATCAGGTGGCCTTCGCAGAAGGGAACCGATGAGGGCATTTCTAGAACCATCTCAGGCACTTCTGCATTACAGAGGCCCCATCCTTCCTGACCCTCCGGAGATGTCCAGGGACAGACAGAGGTCAGGGAGCCAGACTCAGGGGTGAGGAACAGGGACAGGCAGCATGCAGGGCATGGAGCAGGTGAGCCCCGACAGGGAGGAGGGGCTCTAGTGGAAGTCGGCCACGCTGCTGGCCACAGGCCTGGGTGGGCACAATCTCCTTTGCGCTTTGCACAAACCTGGATTCCCCACCAGAGAGGATGTGTGTGAGGAGCAAGAAACACTGAATCCAATTAAGAGAATAATAATAATAATAAATTATCTTGGACGAGAACCCTGTTTTTCATTTCCTAACCCCGCATTCCTGATGGGTGGCAGATCCTGGGCTTCTGTGGGTGGGCGAGCCTGGCTGGGCACAGCTCTGAGAACGAAGCACAGCACGTTTGTTGGTGGGAGGAGCCGCAGGGGCAGGGGCACACTGACTCACAGGGACACACGGAACACACACACACACACAAGCGCACGCGCGCGCACACACGCTTCTGGGTTCCATGGTTCCTCTTTCGCCCGCACAGAACATGATTCACTGCCCACATTCTAGCTGCCCTGGGTCTTTGCCTGGAGCAAGCGGGTCCTGTATCTTCCCTGGCCAGTTCCCAAGAGCCCCCCACCCCAGCAGTAGCTGGTGAGTTAGTGATTCTCAGGGGGCTGGAGGGACTAGAAGGGAACAGTCAATTTGGGGGGCCCAGGGTGGTTTCTAGAAGGCCAGGGACTGACCCCAGCTACAGTGGATGAGCCTGGAGAAAGGAGAGTGTTCCCCAGACAGAGGGAAGAGGGCTGTTGTTTTCAGTCCAGGCTGGACAAATCCTCCTCAGCACAAAGCTTGGAACATTCACTAAAGGGAGCCTGGTGACTGCAAAACAAATAATCTCCAGGCCGCAGTTGTTCCCCTGTGGTCTGCCTGCTCTGACCCAGGCCGGTGCCAGGGCCTGGCTGTCCCTGAGAACCCAAGAATGTTGTTATGTTGTTGATTTCATTTTCGACTTTAGACAGCAAAACCCTCAGTGGGAAAATCAAGAGTCTAAGCACTTTATTAAATTTTTTTTTAAAAAGACTTAGTAAGTCCTGTAATATGGAAGTGGAATGTCAGTACAAGAAATGCTAATGTTTTATAAATGATCCGCTTCTGTCAAGCACAGCATAGTCTCTGGTTGCCGACTGTTATTAGAGGCAAGGCAGTGGGGCTCAGGACGCCAGGTGTATTTTTAGAAGCTTTCTCCTCTAAGAGGTAGGGGGAATAAAGGCAGCTCTGTTTAGGACGATATCACTTGTCATGTAGCAGCCTGCACTATGTGGTTATGATGACGCCATTGCCCCAAACAACAAAGCAAGTGGACATATCAGGGGCTAAGTGAAGGCCTCTCCATTCACCAGACCCAGAGACACCCCCTGAGTCATTCAGAGTAGGGAGATGTGGATTCCTGTCCTCTCCGGGACTGAGGCCAGCCCCTCTGCCATCTTTGCTCAGTACTTTCCATTATCCCCAGGAGGAAGCCATCTCTTCTCCCTCACTGTCCTCTTGCCACACAGTCCTGCACTCTGAGCTGACCAAAGGACAGAGTGAGCCCTGTCATGGGGGCTGCATGGTAGACTTGGAGACACTTAGAGACTCGCCACATATGTTCCTCCCATGAACCTGGAGTTTGGCTGGCTCCCTATGGCTCATTCAACAAAGGCTGATCGAGAGCCTCTGTGTGCCAGCCATTGTCCTGGCTCTGGGGCCAAAAAGTGAGATGTGGCTCTCTTCAAGGAGCTTGGAGCCCAGGTGTGAAAACAAGTATTCCCAACAAGTGTGGGATTGGTGCTTGAGTCAGCACCTCGCAGCCCCCAAAAGGAGGGGCTCAGCTGGGGGGAGGGGAGTCAGAGAGGGTTTCCCCTGTGACACCCCAAGGTTGTCTTAGAGGACGAGAAGTCAGCCAGAGAAGGATGTGAATATTCTAAGCAGAGGGCATGAGGTGGGCAGTAGCATAGCAAGCATTGAGGGTATCTACAAACAACCACAAGTTCAGGGCGTGGGAGCTGTGCCTGATGAGGGGGAGACCCAGGGGATCCTGCTCAGTGACTCAGACTCTGCTCTAGGAGTGGAGGAACCCAGGGTCTCTCTATGAGCACATGGTCCCCGACGGTGGCACACGTGCTGAGATTCCTCGACAGTGGGTTTCATCATCGCAACTTGCCTTTTGTGTTCAGCCAGATCATTCCCTTGTGCCAGCAAGTTTGAGCGCTCACTGGAAATCTGCCTGGGCCACAGTCCCATTCCCAGACACCTGCTGCTTCCAGGCTCGGGAACTATTCCATGACCACGCTGTCTTGGCAGCCCTGTGCACCCTGCTTGCCTGCCACACAGACTGCCCTCATGCTTCCAGCCACCTGCCCAGATGCCCCAGTCCCTCTGCATGTGCCGCCCTGGCTGGCCTTGGCCATCTCCTCCCCCTCTCCCCAGCTGCATCTCCCCTCCTCTCCTGCTAGTGCTGTTCACTCCCAGGGAGCCAAGAATCTCATCCAGCAGATGTTTACTCATCACCCAATTAATCACCAATCGCTCTGCTGGGGATCGGAGTGGGCCCCAGGAAGGCCTGTGAGCTAGTCTGAGAGGGCTGGGAGAGCCAGAGGGTGGGGTCAGTGCAGGTGCAGGTCCTGGGGGCAGGTGCAGGTCTTGGTGACAGAAAGAAGTTCCCGGGGGAGTCTCGTGGAGCCCTGGGAGCCCTTGGCAAGTCCCTTTCACATCTGCACCAGCTCTCTGGCATATCCCCATAGGTGTCCAGGCAGACTTGAAGAACCAGCCTTTCTTCAGATGTGTCTTTGCTGTGCAGGCCATGAGGAGGGCCTGCCTAGCACCCACTCAAAAGCCTCTGCCTGCCCAGCCACCCCCCTCCACCCCTGGCGCTGTGCCTGTCTTTCCGGCATCACCTTCTCCACGCCCCATATCACCAATCCCCACTATCAGCTCATAATGGGCCAATTTTCTTTTACTTTCTGTCTACTTGGAAAATATCTTAAGAACCTCGATTGTGCATTAAAATATCCTTGACAATTCTGTGCTCGATATCTCTTTTTTGCTCTTCTAATTGTTCCTTTTAACTCACTGTGCTTTCAGGATAAATCTCCCGATCTCCCCCTTCTCAAGCTGTTAATAAATACGAGCTCGAAAAACTATACATAAACACCTATTGTTGGCTAAATAACTCACAGCACAATCAAACAGCCAGCAAAAAAAGAGAGGCTCGGCCTGCTGCACGCCCACCCGGGCACTCTCAAACCAGTGGTCCTGGCCTGTCTCCCCTTAAGAGGCTGCTGGAGCTGGGGAGCTGGGGTCCTGCAGCTCCCTTTGTGAAGGGACCAGGGGAGGAAGAAAAGCAAGGGAACAGGGTGGTCGTGCTGCCAGGTTGACAGGGCTCTCCAAGAGCACCGAGTGAGGAGTTTGGACAAAGGAGAACCTTGTGCAGGGCACAGTGGCTAATTTAAGTGGCATTTCAGCAGGCTGGCCCACAAGGCCCCTTACCTCCAAAAGAAGTGGGTCAGCCTCCTCCAGCACACAGCACCAGCCTGCACGGATGGGGCCCGCCCCCATCTCTTTCCTCTCAGCTCTCATTTCTCATTAGAGCCCGTTAAGTTCTAAGCTCCAGGAGGGTGGGGAAGGCTGTGCCTTTGTGTCACCAATTTCTGTGTGGCAGCATGCACACTAATGGCATATCTGAACGGCAGAATTTGACATTGCTGCTGCAAAATGTGCTTGGGTCACAGTGCTTTCCAAATTGGCTGAGGCTCCACGCCACCCCCTCCTCCTTTACCCAGGGCTCTTGGAGCCCCTGCCAGCCAGCCGCTGCTTCTGTGGCTCCCTCAGAGGGCCTCAGAAAAGAGAGGAAGTGAGGGTTGTATTAAACTCTTCAATCTCTTTAAGTGCCATTTCCCAGGAGACAGAGTCTAAGGAAGAAGGAAATGCAAGTGCTCAGGGCCTAAACAGGTAGGAGGCACCAGGCTTCATGTCACTCTCCCCCACCCTGACCACCACTTGGGGATAGTCACAGACAGGACAGTAATGGCCTCTGAGTGGCAGCATCCTGGTGGCTGCTTACCACTCCAGACAGATAATCACCAAATAAGACTTTCTCAGTGGCCAGGAGCAGTGGCTCATGCCTGTAATCCTAGCACTCTGGGAGGCCAAGGCAGGTGGATTCCCTTGCACCCAGGAGTTCAAGACTAGCCTGAGCAAGATGGAGACTCCTTGTCTCTAAAAATAGCTGGGTGTTGTGACAGGTGCCTGTGGTCCCAGCTACTTGGGAGGCTGAGGCAAAAGGATCACTTGAACTCAACAGTTTGAGGTTGCTATGATGCTATGATGCCACGGCACGCTACTGAGGGTGACAGAGTGAGACTCTGTCTCAAAAAAAAAAAAAAAAAAAGACTTTCTTAGTGATAAGGGGCAGAGGAACAAATCCATAGAGGGACTGGATGGGTGGGGGAAGGTGGTTTCTGAAGATCTCCAAGGGTTGTAGCCAAAGAGTCAGAGGCAGGGAAGGATGCAGACAGACAGACAGGAGGGCGCCTAAGGGAGAGAGGCATTTCCACACACATGCACACACACACACACCATGCAGGCACAGTGTCCTATCATGCAAGCCCAGCCAGGCCCTGGGAGCCTCAGTGAACAGGGCCTACCCGTATGCAGCTTACATTCCAGCCAAGGAGGCAACAGTAGAAAACTAACGACCCTTTAGTTGATTGCCAGAGTGGTCATCAGGAGAAGGGCAAAGGAGTCCATCACGCAGATGTCACTTAAGAAGTGTGAACGGAGTGGGGGCGAGCTCCACTCTACATACGCTGGTGAGCTGGTGAGCATCCATCAGAGACACTGGCCGGTGTATAATAAGGGAGTAGATTCTGGTCCTGAGTTGTATTCCCCGCTAAGCCTTGGCCCTGAAGGGATTTATCCAACCCCTGTGAGTCCTACCAGGTGCCTTGCCTGTCTAGTGTGTGTTTCAAGGCTCCACACTCCCTGGGCCAGCTGGCTGCATTGACATTCTCCCCGAGCACAAGGAGTCACAGGGCTCTCCAAGGTGTTTTTATTCTTTATCCCAGCATCTGAGCCCTGACCCTTCCTCTCACCTGCCACCAGGAAAGTCTCTCACTGTTTTATCTGTGGCATTTAAAGTGCCACCGAGTGTCTAGCACTTTGCATGTCTGAGGTACAGGCTCTTCTGAATTTCCACACCAGCTTCCCTCCCAGGAGACACCCACAGGCTGGCTTCCTGGCCAGTCAGAAGAAGCTCCAACTCACATTGGGTGGGTCCCACTTTGCCCAATGCCACAGAGGGGAGATGGAGCAGAGGCTGGGCATTCTGGATGGAGGTTGCTGGGCAGCTGTCCTGGCTGCAAACTGTCAGGGCACAGCTGCTGTGAACTCCAAGCCTATGTGCCTTCCCCACCCCACACTTGTCCTGTGCCCTCCCCATCCTCTCCAGATCACTCTGGAGACAAGCCCTCTGCATGGGGGTTTCCCTGTAATCACTCCTCCTGGAGCTAGCTCCTCTCTCCTCCCCCACCAGCCTCAAACGGGGCCCAACACAGGCCTTAGCTCTCCAGGGGCCATCACTATAAGCTTCCCCTTCTGGCCTGCACCGGCTTGGCCTGCTCGCTCAGAAACGGCTTCATTTCTCAGAGTCGCTGACCCACTTCAGCCCCTGAGACAGACTCCAGCCAGGCCACAGCCTTGTTTTTCTTATAGATTTTTCCTCCTCACCCAACTCTTCTCCAAAGGGCAGGGGCAAGTTCAAAGGAAAAAAGCAACTTACAGTTGGATGGTATTTTGGGTTTTTTAAAGCCCACTCCCCAGACATGACCTCATAACAAACTGAGACGTGCTCTCTCTGGGAAGATTTGATTCTAATTCTCAGTTTATAGATTAAGAAATGGTCCTTTTAGTTATTCAGACCTGTGCTTCTGAGTCCAAGATCAGATGGAGCTCTTTCCCAGTTCAGTTCTACCTTTCCATCTCTGAGTAGAAGGAATTCAAACATTTGGACAGTCCAAACCCAGGTTGTCACTAGGGGAGACCCCATCCCACATGAGTGATGGCTAAGATGGGACTATTCTGGACAAATCAACCTCTTCTCCCCCAGCCCCAGGAATTTCAAGCTCAAAAGAGCTGAATTGCAAGAGCATTGGAAAGAGAGTCAGAAGATCTGTCTTCCTGCTTTTCCTCGAGTTTCACTCTATTGTCCTGACCCCTCAAATGAGGTCACTGGGGTTGGCTGCAGGATGGTTGAAGGAGCTGGCAAGAGCCTCCTCCTGTCTGCCTTCCTTCCTACCAAGAGCAGGGTGCAGTGGCAGAAAACTCTCAGACTGGACAAGGTGGTTTCTCCAGTTTCTCAGCAGCTGTAGCTGGCTCCTCATTTCTGCAAGGATCCCATGTTAAGTGCAACAGACTCCAATAGTCTGGGCAGAGAAAGAAGACTTGGTTCCATTGTCCCTCCTCCTACAAGGCTCCCTGAGGCTGCCATTGGAAATTCCTCCAAGCACAGAAAAGGAAGACAGTGGGCAGAGGGTGACTCAACACTGACCATCAGGCCTGTAAAAACCACATGGGGGGGTTGTATAGAGAGTCCTAAAGGCTCCATTTGTTATAATTTTTGGGGTTTCAAGCACTTTTGCTAATTCATTCTGGGCCTCTTCTCAGAGCTTTCATAAATCCCAGGATTGTTTTGGGTATTTATATTTTCTTTTCATTGTTTTTGTTCATTTGAAAAATTAACTTAAGGTTTTCAATTTTCAACCGAATTTGCTTGCTTTCATGAATTTTCAAATTTTGTTTCCAATTTCAAATTATCTAATAGTAAATTGGCTTAAAAATGAAGAGGTATTACTAGTTCATGTATTCATGTATCCAGGGTGATAGTACAACTCTTTAAAGTTTGTCTCAGTAAATTTTTTTCTAGTTTTTTTCTTTTCTTAAAAAAAATTTTTTTTTCTGTAGAGATAGGGTTTTGCTATGCTGCCCAGGCTGAGGGTGAACTCCTGGACTCAAGTGATCCTCACACCTCTGCTTCCTAAAGTGCTAGGATTGCAGGCATGAGCCACTGTGCCCAGTTGTTTCTTTCTTTTTATTTGGAAATAATTATAAGTTTACAGGAAATTGAAAAGGAGGAAAATACAGAAAGGGCCCCCCCCCTTTTTTTTTTGAGACAGAGTCTCACTATGTCACCCGTGGCATCACAGCTCACAGCAACCTCAATCTCTTGGGCTTCAGCAAGTCTCTTGTCTCAGCCTCCCAAGTAGCTGGGACTACAGGTGCCTGCCACAAGGCCCGGCTATTTTTTTGTTGTAGTCGTTGTTTAGGAGGCCTGGGCTGTGTTTGAACCCGCCAGCCCCAGTGTATGTGGCCAGCACCGTAACCACTGGACTACATGCGCCGAGCCATGTGAAGATTTCTAAAGAGAGCTTTTCATCAGATCCGGAAAAAGGTTGAGAACTACTGGTCCAGACATCAATTTCACCTTCGCCTAACCCTCGCATCGCCTGACACGTAGGTGGCGCTCTATCTGTGGGACGACTAATGGGCTGTAATGGGAGAATGGGCTGGCAGAACTCTGGAGGCTGAGGGGGAAATAGTCATTCTTGACAAATTTGTCCTTTCAATCAATTTAGTTTTGACCCACTTGTCTATTTCTCCACTCTCTCACATAAGGGAAATGGGGTAGGGGAGGATGGAAAGGCTGGCTCCCAAAAGAAGACAGCAACAGAATGTTAAACCCAGCTTTTGTCATATGAAAAGCTGTGGCAACTGGCAGAAACTAAGCTCCCTGGGAACAGTGGCTTCCAAACGCTAGTTTGGAGACAAGGGGAGCATGTGATTGCGATTTTACCCATTTGCAATGAAACATTAATGTAGTGAGCTTTTCACTAAGCCAAATTTATTCAATCTAAAGATAATCCTTTATTTTGAATCATGTCTTTTTTTTTTTTGCTTAAGGGAAGCAATGGGGTGTCTTTAAAGGATCTTTCTTTTATGAACTAATGATACTGGTGCATAGCAGTTGCTGTTTCTCTAGGCCTTATTTAGTTGGCTAAATAAAATGCTGGCAACCCAAGGTAGGCCCTCCAAATTCTTTCTGAAATCTTACTGCTTGGTGGAACCCTCAAACTCTGGGGATGGTGGTCTTGGAGGAGTCTGACAGTGGGTCTTTGCCTTATGCCATCCCTGAGCCCAATCCAACCCTACTCAGGCTGAGGGGGAGGCTTACCTGTGGTAGCCCCTTTCCTACACCTTTTTCCTCTTTATTACCCGCCAACCATTATTTGAAGACAATTATCTGCAATAACTAGCCAATTACTCTTAAAGACAATTATACTCTTCCATCATCAAACATTGATGTTCTTTTCTTGGGTCTTTTAATGAAGCCGATATTAAGAAGATGCTTTATTTCCATAAAGTCAAGTGGTTTCCTTTTAGGAGGGTTTAGGTTCAATGTTAATGTTTTAAAATCTTAACTAGTGGAGGGGTGTTTGGGGCTTATGAGCGAGGTAGAAAAGGAGTTGAGAGGACATTTTCCCTCTGGATACAAGAGGAGCCACTTTAAAAGGTAAGATGCCCAGGGGACCTGGTACAGTGTACGGCCCTCTCTCCCCAAGCTAATGAGATCTAAAAGTATCAATGTGATGAGCTCAGCCCTGCAAGTAAAATCATTCAGAAGTGCTGCTCCCATAGCTGTGCCTGCCTCTTACTGACCACAGTTTAAATCCTCCCCTCCCCCAGCCACCTCTGGGGACCTCCAGAACTAATCGCTTCAGGGAGTTTGATTGAAATGGGCTTCTCACCCTTGGCTGCTCATAAAAGCTTTATCTCCGGCAAAGGCTGACCCAGACTGAATAGTGGCATTGCCCAACTCCAGGGGCCAAGGGTGCTGGCTGAGGCAGGATCTAGGCTCACAGAAATACCTCCATTATGGCCATTGAATTTAAAAAGCAGGGGGAAAGGCTGTAATTTTATCTCTTCCCAAGTGCCTTTCTCTTTATGGTTTGGGCCTTACCTGGTGACTATTTGCACTTGACTCGTTTGTTGTGAGCAAAACAACAGCAAGATGCAGTTTCTTTCAAAGTTAGAAAAAAAATAAACTAAAGTCTGCTCCTGCTGGGTTTCTAAAGAGCTGTTTTCTTCCTGAGCTCTATGGCATGGTGGCTCTAATCTGAAATTTCTTTTTAATCATAGCAGGAGACCCAATTAGCATGTTGGGTAATCTTTCAAGTAGAACTGGGAGTTCCATGACCATAAAGAGCACAGGAAACATTACGTGTGAGGCCCCCAAGGAACAGGGCAGACCAGGCAGTGCAGTCGGGCCTGTGCACACAAGTGTGTGAGTGAGCATGTGCATGTGCAGCCTGGATTTCCATTCCTGAGACCAGGTGTGTGTACCACAGGTCCCTGACCCCCAATACCACACCAGGATCAGAGCAAATGTACAGAGCGTAGCCCAGGGTGCAGAAACCCCAAATTTGCCCCACCTGTGAGGCAGTGTGCTGACACACGGGTCAAATATGCATGTCTGCTCCCCCACCCCCAAGTATAGGGGGGCTGGGGACCCAAGCTCTGTGTTCAAGGCAACAGACATAGAGTTGGGGCCTCCCTGCTTTCTAAGAGATGGGCCACACCCCCAGACCCAGCCGAAGCAGGGCCCAGCTCTGTAGGATCTGCCGTTGACCTACTTTCCTTTGTTGTTGTTTTTGGAAGTGCTGATGTCGAAGCAGAATTCAGCAGAGAGGCTGAGTGAGAAAAAAAGAGAGCCGGGTAGAGGGAGAAGAAGGAAGAGAATGGAGGAGAAGGATGGAGAAGAGTGGGGAGCTGGACTGTCAGGAAGGATAATGGTGGCACTTCCCTGTAACAGCACTGAGTACACACTGTCACCGTCCCCACAGGGCTGCCCAGTAGAGCTAGGATCAGTCTGGCCCTGTGGCTTTGGGCTGAGCAAACAGGTAAGAGGCTTTATACGACTGTTTCACCCTTCAACACACAGGGGCAGGAGGTGATCCCGAGGCAGGCATGCCCAGATGTGCCTTTCCTTGGAGAATGAGCTGGGCACACTGGGCACCCCCGTGTGTTCTCCCCACGTGCCTGAAGGTGCTGGGTGTGCCTGTCACACCATCAGAAAGAGGCTGAGCTGCAGCCACCCTGATGATTGGAACTTGGTGGAGGTTCTCCACATTTGCTGGAGCTGGAGGAAATTGGTCTTCAGGGATTCTGAAGTTTTCTCTGTTCGCTTGTTCCTTGGTAACCCACATGACAGAGCTCTGCTGGCAACTTGGCTGCTCTCACCTCCCGTTCTCAGGAGGGAGAGCTGTGGGGTTTGGAGTGAGAAGAGCCCTCGACTGTCCAATGCATGGTGGCAAAACTTCAGAGAATTATTCCAACATGCTGTCTGCCCCTCTGGGGTCCAAAGAGTGCCCCTTCTTGGTTGCCTGGCTTTCCTGTTCTATAGTCAGGGTTGAACTCCAGGCCTGGATGACAAAGGCTCTTCCCTTTCAACCTATTTGCAAAAACCAGCTGCTTCTCCACTGTCCCAGCACCAGCTGCTGAACAGACCCCATAGCCACTGCTCCTGGGCTGAGCCCCTCCACAGAATCCTGGGTCAACAGATTCTTAATATAAAACAAATTCACAAAACAGATCCACATTTTCACAAAACCCAAGGCGATAAGCCTCATGATTCCACATATATGACACATTCCCCCCTCCATGGTTTTCATCCATATGCCAAAGGGACTCCATTCAGATGGGGCTGGAAGCTGGATTGGGTAAGGTTTCCTGCTCCCTCTTGGCTCCTTCAGCCCCTAAACAATCTTAGCACATGATTAAAGTCATTCTTTCCTGTTCTACAAGCTCATACATATTTCACGTAAAGAAATATACAGAGGAGACAAAGCCTTCATATCCTGAAATTAGACCCTGAAAAATAGGTTGCCTGACAATGACTTGTTTCTAAGTGGAGCAAGCGTTTCTAGTGGTGGAAGCGTGGGACGGGCTGCTGGGGTGGCCGCCTTCTCCTCCCAACTTACTGCCTCTTAACCTCGCTCAGTCCCTTGGTGTAGAGCTGTGATAATAATTCTCCCCACCTCCCTCCCTCTGCGAGCTGGTGGAAGGCGTAATGAATCAACATCTGAAGCACCCTGAAGAGGCCGGTTCGGGACGCCTGTAAGTACACAGCATCACCAACCACCTCTCAAATCTACATCGAGCTGATTTATTTACCTCCCGTGAAAGAGACAACAATCATCATATTTACACTTCATGCGGCAGCTTCTTCCGTTCTCTACACCCCTCCCTCTGCTGTTGCTAAGGACTCCTTTAAAGATGCTGCTTTTCCATGGAAGAGACCTTCCCTCTCCCTGCAGCTCTCTTGCCCTCCGGATCACAGCCTCCTCCCCCAAATCCCCATCAGTTGCCACAAAACGGGGCTGGCCCACCGCACACCGGAGGCTGCAGCCTCTCCACGGGAGGATGAGGAAACGGATTCCATAGGCAACAGACGAAGTCAAACACTGCCAATCATTAAGAAGCAAAGCAGAGGTGCATGAAAGGTAAATGGATGTTGTTTAATTGTTGCATCATTGAAAGAGTGCCCCGGGGCAGCGCCTGTGGCTCAGTGAGTAGGGCGCTGACCCTATATACCGAGGGTGGTGGGTTCAAATCCGGCCCCGGCCAAACTGCAACAAAAAGCCGGGCGTTGTGGCGGGCGCCTGTAGTCCCAGCTACTCGGGAGGCTGAGGTAAGAGAATCACCTAAGCTCAAGAGCTGGAGGTTGCTGTGAGCTGTGACGCCACAGCACTCTATCGAGGGGGACAAAGTGAGACTCTGTCTCTACCAAAAAAAAAAAAAGAAGAAGAAGAAGAAAGAGTGCCCCAGAGCTTGAGTTCCTCGTTACCATGCAGGGCGGTGGACTGGTGGCAATTAGGCTGGCACAGGTAGGGCGCACCCTGCTGAGGAGTGGGGGAGGGTCACAACACACCTTCCAGTTAATTGCTGTTGGGGGCAGCATTTGATTTTTCCCTTCCTTTCTGTCTTTTGACAGCCCCCTTCATTTCTAGCAGTATTCAGTACTTGGTGCTCTCACATAGAAAGGAATATTAAAAGAAAAAAAATAAAGAAGAAGAAAGAAAAGAATGAAAAAAAAAAAAGGTTTAAAATGTTCTTATTAGTTCTGAGAATTAGAAAGGCTGCTGGCCCTTCACTATCTGGGCCCGGCTGGGAGAATCACGGCGGCTGGAATGTTTGACATTCTATAGCAACAAGATCCAACGCAAGGGCTCCTTGGGCACCACCTGCCAAGAGACAGGATAAATGGATCTTCTCCTCGGAGCAAAGCCCAGGGACTGATTCTCCAGTACTGATGGTGAAGGATGTGTCAGCAGAGGGTCCCTAAAGAATGATGTCTCTATTTCCATGCTAATCCTGGGTTTCTGCGTGAGAAGGACAGGCCCACCAGAGCCCAAAGAACCATATCCAGGGGTTCTGCTGTTCTCCCAGGAGAAAGCAAAGGATGAGGGAAAGCAGGGGATAGATGGAATAGCCCAGTACCCCCACCTTGCCCACACAGTCATCTCCAAACCCCTTGTAGGCTGATCTTCAGCTCCTGGAAACAGTGCTAGCTCATGCTTTTCTCCAAAGGAATGTCACTGCTGGGCCTTCCAGCTTATCTCCCCAGTGCTTTCCAGATCAAACCCCCCAAACTCATTAAGGAGAAACTTTGCTGAGGGAACAATACCCACCTAGGTGCAGAACGCGGCACCAATTCTCTCATTAAAGTGTCTTTCAAAATGAAAACTCACTGCCAATGACAATGGACCCTTGGCTGCTGCCAGTTCAGAGTAAGATGCTGAAGAAAGGAGAGGAAAACAGCCGTGTCCAGGTCAAAACAGATTAAATTTATGGCTGACAGAATGTAGCTGAAAGCTGTTTACTACATGCTTGGTGAAACGGGGTTTTTTTTAAAAGGCGATTTTTGAAAATATTCTTCCTGTTGGCAATGTGCCTTTTTTGCATGGGAATGCAATGGCCTATGGCCCTGTGTTCCTTCTGCCGTGGCTCAGATGTCATTAAGCAATAAAAACCCCAGTCACTAAGCGTGCAACAGAAAGCAGATACTAGGAAGCATTTGGGGGTAGATAAAGATGAGTGCTGAGCCATGTGGTGCAGATTCTAGCAGAATGGCCCAGGAGGAGAGATCCCAGTTACTATCGTTATCAAATACATGGAAAATTGAGCGAGCCCATGGCTCCCCTCACTGACCCATTAGAAAGAACATGAGAGAATTCAAGATGGCACCAAGACAGACTGTATGAGTTTCTTTGGGCTGCTGAAACAAATGACCACATACTGGATAGCTGAAAACAACAGAAATTCATTCTTTCCAGTCCTAGAGGCCAGAAGTCTGAAATCCAGGTGTTGGTGGGTTGGTTCCTTCTGGAGTCTCTGACTTGTTCCATGCCTTTCTCTTAGCTTCTAATGACTGTCAACAATCCCTGGTGTTCCTTGCCTTCTAGGAGCATCACTCCAATTTCTGCCTCTCTTCTCACATCACCTTTCCTATCTCCTTCTGTTCTCTTAAAAGGACAATTGTCATTGGATTCAGTGCCCACTCTAATTTAGGGTGATCTCTTCTTGAGATTCTTCACATAATTACATTTCCAAACACCCTTTTTCTCAGGGAGGTCACAGTCACAGATTCTGGGTAGACATATATTTGGGGAGCCACCATTACAACCCACTGGGAGGCCATCTCGCCAGCTGGAGAACTGCCCTGGGGACAAAGCCTTCTCTCTGCAAGTCCTTCGCCTCCCACTGGATCCTCTGCCTGCCAGTGGGAGTTTCTCAGCAGCCCTTGGGGCATCTGTCATTTTGGATCCGGAACAAAGCCACAGAGACATTGAGCTGCTCCTCAAAGCCAGACCACACCTTTCAAAACCATTTATTGTTTCAGAGTGTCACTCAGCCCTATCTCTTCTCTCCAAGGTGGTTCCTAAGGTGATAGGCCACCGCAGGACATCTTATGCACAGGCACCTGGGGTAGGAAAGGAGCAGAAGGAAAGTGTGATGTCACCTCACCGTCATCCTCACCTGAAGCTCACAGTTGCTGGGGCCAAACACAGGGCTCTGCTTCTATGGGGGCTTCACAAATGTTTTCCAGCCTATTCTTAATAGCAAAGGGATGGAAGCTCATTATATTCTAAAGCTACCTATTATATCATGGGTTGGTTCTGATCATTAGAAAACACTTTGTTCAGGCTCAGCACCTGTAGCTCAAGTGGCTAAGGCGCCATCAACATACAACGGAGCTGGGGGTTCGAATCCAGCCCGGGCCCACATAACAGCAATGACAACTGCAACCAAAAAATAGCCGGGTGTATGGCCAGTGCCTGTAATCCCAGCTACTTGGGAGGCTGAGGCAAGAGAATCACTTAAGCCCAAGGGTTGGAGGTTGCTGTGAGCTGTAACAGCACGGCACTCTACCGAGGGCAACAACTTGAAACTCTGTCTCAAAAGAAAGAAAAAAAACAACCATTTTGTTCAGTTGAGTCAAAATCAACGTACCTGCAATGCCATCCACGCATCATCTCAGATTTGCCTTCAGGAGCTCTAGAAATGAAGGTCACCACCAGGCTCCAGAAGCAGCCTCATTCTAATCAAGTGAAGATATGAAAATATCCCCCCAAGAAGTCGCAGAGCCAGACCAACCAAAGGAATTTCAGTCCCTCCATGAGCATGGATAACAACCATCTCTGCTGTAAACAGATTTAGCCCACTATATGCCAGGTGCTTTATGTTTATGATTTCTTTCTTTTTCTTTCTGAGACAGAGTCTCACTGTTGCCCTGGGTAGAATGCAATGGCATCAACATAGCTCACAGCCACCTCGAACTCTTGGGCTCAAGTGATCTTTTTTTTGAGACCGAGTCTCACTTTGTCACCCTTAGTGGAGTGCTGTGGCCTCATAGCTCACAGCAACTTCAAACTCTTAGGCTCAAGAGATCCTCTTGTCTCAGCCTCCTTACAGGTGCTAGGACAATTGGTGCCCACCACAACGCTCAGCTATTTTTAGAGCTGGGATCTCACTCTTGCCCAGGCTTTTCTTGAACCCCTGCCTCAGCCTCCCAGAGTGCTAGGATTACAGGCAGGAGCCACCATCAAGTGATCTTCTTGCCTCAGCCTCCTGAATAGCTGGAACTATAGGCATGCACATAACACCCAGCCTAGTTTTTCTATTTTAGTAGAGACAGGGTCTTGCTCTTGCTTAGGATGGTCTGGGACTCCTGAGCTCAAGCAATCCACCCTCCCACCTTAGCCTCCCAGAGTGCTAGGATTATAGGCATGAGCCACTGTGCCTGGCCTGTGTGTATTATTTCTAATCCTCGCAACAGGCCTGAAAGGCATGCAATTAATATAATCCCTGGTTTATATATATATACAGGGGAATGAAAGGCATACATTAATATAATCCCTGGTTTATATATATATATACAGGGGAATGAAAGGCATACATTAATATAATCCCTGGTTTATATATATATACAGGTAGATGGAAGATGTGAGATTTGAACCCAGATCTGACTGACTGCAGAGTCCTCATGTTGTCTTCTCCCCAGGTTGCCTCCCTCACGAGCAAAAGAACAATCTGTTTCCTGCGTCTGGGGGCTGGAAAGTGGGAAGAGGATGAATGTGAGAAATGTGGGAAAAGGGTGAGGATAAAGCAGAAACTCTAGTTTTATATCTAGACCAAGCAATAATGTTTTGAGATGGGTCTCACTCTATTGCCCATGCTGGAGTGAAGCGGCACCATCATAGCTCACTGCAGCATCAAACTCCTGGGGTCAAGTGATCCTCCAGCCTCAGCATCCTGAATAGTTGGGACTACAGGTGCCCACCACCATGTCCAGCTAATTTTTAAACCCTTTGTAGAGACAGGGTCTCACTATGTTGCCCAGGCTGGTCTTGAACTCCTGGCCTCAAGTGATTCCTGCTGTGGCCTCCCAAAGTGCTGGGATTGCAGGTGTGAGCGACCATACCCAGCACAGTAATGTTTTATTTTACTTTCTGAAACACATAGTTCAGTTATACTCTTAAAAAAAAAAAAAAAAAAAGCACAACTGGTTCTTGAGAAATGTCAAGTATTACATTTCAGTGGACGTGTGCAGAACAATCAAAATGTTGAATATCCCCAAACAGATGCAAACCTTCACCAGTCTCTTCCAAAGGCACATCACTGAGGTTTGAAAAGAGCAGCTCATGTATCTGGCCCAGTTGATCTTTCTAGCATGTAAGCTTCCTACCTCCAAAGTCTGGATCACCCAGAGGAGAAAATATAATAATTATTATTCTTTGCACATTTATGGAACGCTGTATGCTTTCTCTTTCCTACAG
This sequence comes from Loris lydekkerianus, assembly GCA_963574355.1. Lineage (NCBI taxonomy): Eukaryota > Metazoa > Chordata > Mammalia > Primates > Lorisidae > Loris > Loris lydekkerianus. The sequence goes on from CAUYPK010074035.1 coordinate 86,971, forward strand.
ATTCTTGTGTTTGATACTCACTTCCACCTTGAGGTGGGAGAAACAGATGTTACTCTCACCAAACACGTGAGGACTTCAGGAGGTAACGTGTCCTTCCAAAGTAGAGTCCACAGAGAAAGGCAGGAGAGTCGCCAGGTGCCCTCTTTTCTCGACTGTCTTCCTCACAGGATTCCCGCTGTCCTTCTATGAGCTTCAGATTTCCTGAAAAGATGTGGCTATTCAAGATTCCATCAAAGCGTTGGGGTGGGAGGAGGAAAGACGGGAGAGGGAGCAGAAGGACCATGGTGAGAACAGGGAGAGGAAGTATGGTGTCACTAAAGCTGGAGACTTGATTACAGCTTCTGCCAAGGACACAGGAAATCAGTGAGAGCAGCTGGGATCCTTCAAGGAGATGGAAGCAAAAGTCTTTTGAAAGCAAATGTTCTTCCCACTTGCAAGACCTTTTCCTTGGGCCCCTGAGCTTGCCCTCAGCAATGACAGTGTTAGCCCCAGAGAGATCTGGAAGGCAGGCAGCCACTAGTACCCCTCTGGTGTGCCTGTGGCCCGAACAGAGCTTAGATACTGGTGCTTCTTTAGGTCATATTGGCTAATGAATTGAGGTTAACAGCTAAATAGGGAGAGAAAGGGCACTGAACCGACTCTGCTACCACTCTGCTTCTAAGTAAACACTTTCGGGACTGCCTCACTCAGTCATCAAATACCAGTAGTTCTACTGAACAACAAGCTGACGGTACCCAGCGGTCCTTCATAATACATGAGCTGACTCATCCTTCCTTGAGATGGTCAGACTGATCTTTGCCTCATGCAAAAGTCCCAGGACACAGAAAAGCTTAACAATCACACTTACAAAAATGTTGTTGGCGGGCAGTGCCTGTGGCTCAAAGGAGTAAGGCGCCGGCCCCATATGCCAGAGGTGGTGGGTTCAAGCCCAGCCCTGGCCAAAAACTGCAAAAAACTGCAAAAAAAAAAAAAAAAAAAAAAAAAAAAATTGCTGTTGGCTTAATCATTCCCACCCAGAAAGGCACTGATCCCTGCTGCACTGGGTCTCCAGGGCTCAGCCTCTTTCCCCCGTGGCCTAGGAGAGCCCTCCCCACAAAAGAAACCCCCGTAACCCATATTTCTATTTGGGGGGGACCACTGTCTTCTTGTACATGGAAAAAGGAAGAATAGAGGTACATGGTCATTTTTGTCACAGTAATGAAAGCCTTGAAATGATCACAGAAGGAAAGTAGGAAAATATGTCTCCTAAAAAGAGCTGAGGCAAATTATTATAGCAACCGAATCCTAAAAGGAATTTTCAAGTAAAAATATGGCTCATGTGAAGTTGTTATGGCAACTGACATTTAAAAGTAACTGGATTTGGGCAAGTTTCTTTCTCCACCCTCTCTGCAAAGTCTTGCAGGAACTTCATGCTAAAATTATGCTTTAATTTTAATTAGCCAAATAGGTCATAAATATAGCTTATTCCCAAATCCTTACAACTTCTACCCCTCGAGCAGCTATCTACTAATGAGAAAATATTTCTACAAAAACCCACTTACCATTAAAAACTCCTATCCAATATTTTTCTAATATAATTTATCAATTTAAACACATTGCATAATGTGATATTCTGTAGCATTCCATTAAAATGATAAATAGCAGTGGGGGTGGGGAAGAAACCCCAGAGATTAAAGATATTGCAAGCAGTGTAACTGTATTTAAATAACTCAGGCCATCGCCGAGGAAAACACACTGTCCCCATCCTCAAATACAGTCTAAACTCAGCTGCATATTCCTGACTGGGTATTAATAGGACAGAAAAGGGGGGGGGGGAATAAGAAATGACAGGCAACTTCAAAGAAATAAAATTTCTATTAGGCTTTGTTATAAGATTACATCAAAGCAGTTCATATGTTTTAATCTGGGGAGAGAAAAAGCAACTACTTGGGGTTTGTTCCTGGGGGCTGCCTCTGTGTACTGAACCAGACAGTTTGCATAATGAACAATTTTCATTCAATCAGGATCTCAGCATAGATAGCTCCCACTCAAAGATCCCAGGCGCAGGCTCATAGTTTTCATTCTCCCAGCTCCACCTGCTGGAGAAACAGCTTATAACAGGGAGAAAGGGATGCAGGGAAGCCTTGTTGAGCCACGCTTCTAAATTCAGGTGCATAAAGTTAGAGACCTGGCTTTAAACACCCGCTTGCAAAGCCGAAAGGGCCTCTGTGAGAGCACACAGTGTTTATCAGCTCCTGTCGCACGAAACCTTTGCCCTCGCCACTGCTTCTGAATCAGGGAATTTAGAAATCTGTTGTTTGCATTCTGGGCCAAGTACAAGGAAGAATAAAGTTGCTGAAAGGCAGTTTGCCCAGAGTGACTGATGGACAAGGTCACTGGTTTGGAACACCAAGTGCACTTCCTACCTGGTTAGTCATCTTTCAAGTTCCCCAGCTCTCTGAGTCTCCATAAAATAAAATGGGGGAGAAAACGCTTCCCACGTGGAGTTACATTTTCATGCACAATGGAAAAAACTTAAAAGCTGAACAAATCGTTTTGAAAAATTTGCACAGAAAACATCATCAGCTTAGAGGAAGAAAAGTCCCGGGCCAGCCGGCTACTGCCAGCCCCCTGGGGGCTGCAGCCTGATCCGCCTTTACTCGGGGTTTGGCACACCCCACCGCTCCTTCTCAGCTGAGGTGGCACAAGCCCGGGCTCCACCTGGCTGCATCCCAGCATGGCCTTGGTCGAGTCCCCAGGGGAGGCCGTGCTGGGAGGGGGAGTGACATCGAGCTGTGTGAAACTGTTTTTGAAAACCTGGGATGATCATTTAAATGTTTAAAATATGCACATGGTAATTCAAAACTAATTACCCCGAGCACATTTGAAACATTTATGCCATCATCTCTGGATGCTGCCTACCGACTGTGCGCCGCAGCTCACTCTGGTGTTTCTATAAACTGCTTCAGCGATTTTAACTTCCAGGCTAAATCGGGCAGCGCAGGCTCTGCCTCCCGCCCCTGGTTGGTGGAAAGACCCTTTCCCTGACTTCCAGGCGAGGAAGCTGTGCCCTGTTTCCCTGGAGAGCCATTTGTCACGGTCTTGTAGCTCTGGCTGTGGAATCACTGCTTTCATTGTGTTCATAATTGTCATCTCCATTATTTAATTTGGGTTAAAATGACCTCTCTCCCCACCTATTCCTTTCCTTGTTGTTCCTTCCCATTTTCCCTTCCTCTGCCTCAGCACGTGGCCTCCCTTTCCTAATTCATTCGGGCGCGCTGAAAAGTTGCCTGGATGTTCACATCCCACCTCCCACCTGGTTTTGTCTCCATTTGGAGGATGAATGCAGGATGTTTTCAGGGTGTCTAAGGTGGCCACCTCCACCAGCCATCTTGAGAAGCAGAAGCAGGCCAACCTGGATCTACAGCAGCTGCCGCCGAGCATGTCACTGTACACACACGCACACACCGCACACACCACACACACACACACGTGCACGCCCCACAGACACGTGTGCACATGCGCCCCAGACACAGCACAGCCTGCTTACAGACTCGACTAATTAGAGCCAGGCAGGTCCTGAAGCAAATTCGTTTCCCCATCTTCCAGAATAAAATGAGTTCTCTTCCTTTGGGGGCACTAAACCAGCATGCCTGTGGCTGAGAGACCGAGAGCACAGTGATGCTGTGGCTGAAATGACTTTGGCTTCCTGAGTCTATCCAAGGAGACCCGGAGCTGGAATTGGAAGTGGCACAGTTCCGGAGTCCAGAAATGAGTGCGGGCTTATAAATATGCTCCAGGAAACAGATAAGTGATGGCTGGCTCCTTATTAACGTTTTAAAGATGTCAGTGGAGGGTTTTAGACATTTAGGAATACAAAACTCGGTTAGGTTCCCACAGTCAGCTGAAGTTTGATAGAGTGATATTACCGGGTCTAACTAGAGACATTAAGAGACTCTTCATTATCTCCACACCGCTGCCACCAAAGTTATCACACAAGCCATAACGCAAGAGAGAATCTTCATTCCATCAACAAGAGAGGGGGCCAGTCTATCCCTGTCCAAAGAAAATGAGCAGCCCAGTGTGAGGCTTGTGAAGAATTGAGTGTGCAACACTCCAGCAACATCCCCTGCAGGATTTCATCAGCTATTTAGTTGGCTAAGCAGAGGCAGGCTGCACCGGAGCAATCTGCCTGTGTTCCTGGCCGGCCTGCACATCAGCTCTGAGCAATGGAAAGGTCAATTAACAACAAAGGACACTCAGTGAGACCTACATTCCACAGGGCTTAAGTACTAAGCTCCAAGGAAATCAAGATCCAGGCCGCTCTCCTGATGTTCAGCAATCTCATTTATTTTTCTACAAAAACCTACCACTCAACCCAAGCTAATTTTCTTGGTATCACTTGCACTGAGTTTACTTTCTCCTATGAGGTGTGCTGTTCTACCAGCCAATCCATCTTTCTTTCCTTCACAATGACAACTCACACATTTTGTGGCTGTCTCCACCAGACTGTCACCTCCCCTGCACCGGACTCCTTTCCCACTCCGCATACTCCATCTTACTCCATCTATTCCATCCACTTCTGCTTGTTTATCAAAAGGGTACCGTTTTTGTGAGCCTTCACTTTACAGATGAAAATTGTGAGAAGGGATCAAGCCTTAACGTTTCCTTTGCTTTTCTTGTGGCATCTCAACTAGCGTTCCTCTATTAGAGACACCGTGTGAGATATATTGATGGCCCTAGTTTTATAGCAGGGGTTAGAAGACCTATAGGATGACCCAGCAAACCTTCATATGCTGAGCAAAAATTGCACCCGTCGTTCAGATGTTCCTGGCATCCTATAACTCGCCCAAAGCTAGATTTATTGCTCCCGCTGTAGAGTGTATCTTCTCTAAGCCTCACTTAAAAGCTACCACTTGGCAGAAGATCAAGTTAGAAGTGCAGGGTAGCAGGTGATGGTGAGGGTGGGAGGGGTGGAGCAAAGAATTGAAGCTCCAATAACTACCAGCTCAATATTTAACCCGACTGGTAATTTGCTGTGACAATTATGCCACAAACGGAACACTGCTACTATGCAAGAATGTCGCTCTCTAATTAAGAGGGCTCTGCATTTCCTAGTCACCCACACCACTTTAATAACACACACAGAATGAGACTTGGCTCCGGGAGCTAAAGGTTCTATTAGGAGGCATGTGCAGCGCACAGCTGTGGTGGCGTGCACGTCCATGAGTGATGCTGCCCTGGTAAGCCTGCTAACACCTTCAATTCTCCCTCAGACCGAGAAGGGAAGAGGCCATTCAGTTCCTCTCAATGACAAGAGCCCCGTTTGACTGACAGGCCTCTTCCCGGAAAGCCTGTGCGTGCCTCCACTGCAAATCACGCACTTTCCCACAGCACCTCTTTCTAGCCAAGAAGGCTCGGTGTGGGTTTGATCCTTAAAGAGTAACTTTAATAAGGGTTTTCAGAAAAATGAAAGTCCATAGAAACAAATCTTCTTCAAGATGGAGAGCAGGACAGGAACAGAGGCACACACACACACACACACACACACACACACACACACACAGAGGCACCCTAACTGCTGGTTAAAGACTCCAGGATGAGACAAAAGAATATTATTAACATCACGGCTGTAAAGGATGTTGCCATCTTCTAAATTGACTGCTGGATTCCTGAAACGTGGCTAAGCAAGACAAACCATTTTGTGCTTAATTAGTGGCTCCTTTATGGAAGGTTTGCTGCTTGGAGAGAGCCCATTAGAGGAGGAGAGCTCATTTACACGGATGCACCTTATAAAGTGATTTCAGATTTTAAATAAATAGTGGAGAAGGAAATTGGTGGTGCTGGTGGGAGTAGTGATGTTATGGAAGCAGAAAAGCTTCTGCAAAAGACAAGCTTTGCATTACAAGCCTAAGTGCTGAGGGGATCAGCTTTCCTAGGCAAACATATAAGCCTCTAAAATTTTAGGCCAATAGAAATGACCTCTGTACCATGGCTGACTGAAGATATAAATAAACTTCAATATGAACAGCAGTGTCAACGGTGAGAGGAGATGAGAGTCCAATTGGGGCTTATTTTTAAAAAGTCCTGGTTGTTCTGCCTCCATTTCAGGGCAGGGTGTTCAGAGCACAAAGCCTCTGCTTCCCGCAGGGAGCGCTCCTGCTGGACCAGGCCCCAGCCCCTAGGTTACCTGACCGTGGAAGCTGCGCCACACACAAGTTAAATATAGGTCTGGTTATCTGCATTTTACAAGCACCAAGAATGTTAGCTGAGGAAGCTGTCATTTTTAATGACAGCACAAACTTCCAATTACCAACTGGGTAATACACGAGGGAGCAGGTACGATTTTATAAGAATGGCTCACAATTATTAAAAAGTTTACGTGATCATTTTTGAGTTGGAGATATAAATATTCCTCATGAGGCAGGTGGGATTAAGTTTTTCACGTGGCCTAGTCAAAGCTGAAAATAAAGATCTTGTTTCCTTGAAATTATACATCTTGAGACTTATCAATAGCTACGAAAAGGGGTGTGTGTGCGAGGTGATTGTAAAAATGGCCACGTACTTGCTTGGAAGGCTCAAAGACACCCACAAGTTAATTGGCCAAGTCAGAAATTCTCACGACAAGCCCACTGCAAGAGTCGGAGAGGTAGGGCAACAGAAAATACAAGACCCTCTTATACAACCTGTGGTCAAACATTATTCACCTGAGAAACCCAATTTCTTTTGTCACCTTCTACCCAACTTCCACGGCACCAATAGCTTCATCTGATAAATATGGAATGAGTGACATGACTGTTACCAGGTATTGGCTCAAGTTTTTCCTTACAGACCAGACAGCCCCAGACCTAAATGAAGGCTACAGTTTCTGAGTCTCAAATCATCTGATACTTTTGATTGACTCAGTCCTCCAGCGATTTCTCCATCAACTGCATTCTAATTTCACTGTGATCTGACTATTTAGCCCCAAGCCTTGCTCCAAATAGTCCACAGTTCTTAGGGCAGGTATCTTGATTTAACATCACCTACCAAGAGGCTGGCACAGGTCAATGTAGACACGTGACTAGCTACTTTTTTCATTGACTTATTAAAACTGCCATCACAAATATAATTAAAAGATTTAATAATCATTAGTAGCTTTAAAGAATCAGGCTGATTTATAAGGCAAGTCAAATGTGTTCTCAAGAGGCCACTTTGGTTGTGACGGTGGAAAACAAGAGGGTTTAGTTCTCTTCATACCCTCAACCCCCATCTGTGTGGTAGGTAGGATGAAACCGTCTATGGCTCTGAAGCCTTCCAGCCTTCCTGTCCCCTTTCTTCCCAACATTAATCTACCTGCTCCTAAAGGGCTGCTCAAATTACTTGCCAGCTTGATGGTACACAGAGTTAGAGGAGTTATCACTGGACTAAGGCAAAGGAAAAACAATCAGAGAACAGAATTGAACAAGAAAAGGCACAGATGTTTACAGTACCACAGAGTATAAATGCTCCTGTCTATCAAGACCTGAGTTATAACAATTAGAAAAGTATAAGAATACAGCAAAGCCGGATTGGCTTAACAAATTTATACATCCATATATATAGTCAGATACCACTTAAAATTAGGCAGAATTTTATCAAAACAGAAAAGATATCCATCCTATGGTAGCTAGGAGAAAAGTATTACAAAATGGTAAGCACAGTATAATCCCATTTTTTATTAAAACTAGATTGATTCAGATACACAAAAAAGAGCAGTCAGCTATCCAAGTGTTTACTGCTGGTTGATGGAATTGTGGGTAATTCTGTTTTTTCTTATCTACAGATTTTCTAAAATGAAGATGGATTATTTGTGTAAGACATAATCAGTGGTCAAAAGATTTCTTTTTTTTTATCTTTTTGATACATTACATTTTATGTATTTATGGGGCAATGTGAAATTCTGTTACATGCACAGAACACGTGATGATCAAATAGAGGTATTTAGGGTGTCTATCACCTGAGTATTTATCCTTTCTATGTGTTGGGTACACTTCAAGTTCTCTCTTCTAGCTATTTTGAAAAAATAGACATGGTTGTTAACTATAGTCACCCTACTCTATTAAACATTAGAACTTATTCTTTCTAACTATATGTTTGCACTCATTAACCAACCTCTCTTTCCCCCCCATCTCCACCCCACCCACACCCCTTACAGTTCCTTTTTTTTCTTTAATGAACATTAACAATACTTAACATCAGCTTAATAAAATATGCTTGGGTTTTTTTGAGTAACTGAAAATTAAACATCTACACTCTATTCTTTTGGTGAAACTGACTATTTCCAAAGTATTTATAAAAGCTGGAACTCTGCCAACACAACGGATTACAAGAGCAGGAGCTAACAAACCACGTAAAAGTTGGTGGGGTGGGGAGAAGAGATATCCTCTTTGAGACAAGGAAACAATCAATTTCCTAGGGGAACAGTGGCCTTCTAACAAGTGGGAAGAAGGAAAGGAGACCAAACAACCAGTTTCATTTTCTATAAATAAGACCTTAGAAGGCATATTGCCAAAGAAACACAAGTCAATATAAACCTTTATATACTGGGCTGCCAAACTTCACTTTTGGAGAGTATATTAATTATGTAGTCAATAACCATGGGTTTCATTAGCGTATTAAATACCACGATCGATATTATTTATACTTTTCAGAGACAGGACACTCAGGAAAAAGTGGGGGCGGGGAAAATTTTTTGACCCTGCAGTTCAAAAAAGTTAGAACAGCACACTAGAGATTAGCAAGGCTTTAATGGAAAGCATAAAACACTGAAAATATGGACAGAAATCAGATTATTACCCTTCTATTTTTCTTTCCCTGCCTCTTTGACAATGAGACTGGAGGGAATTCTAGAACCATTTAAAATAAAGGCGAAATGATTAGATTTTTTTCCTAATTGCTTAACGCTGATGTCATAGTGTACGCAGAATAAACATTGATCTCTAAGTGAAAGATAAGAAATAGAACATGAACAGTCTTTCGAGGTGAACTATATCCAAGAGGATTCTAAGAACCGTGGGCCAGAATCTATTTAGGCAACCCTTGGGGACCTAAATCTTTTAAAAGCATTACAATGGAGCCAATTTCTGAGGCTCCTCTACTGGTGATCTGACTTTTTAGTAGGGAAATCTGTTTAGTGGGGAAATCTGTTAAACATGATCCCTCAAAGGAACACCTCCCCCACCCCCGCCTGGATTTCTAATCACAGCCCTGTTGGCTTGGTCACACTGGCCACTGAGGACACACAGGGCCTGGATACGATGTTATCTAAGTGCATCCTCAGACCACGGCTACCTCTTCGCTGGGTAGATGAACACATGGGGGGGAAAGAGAGAATGCTGGGAGAAGTACACATAAAAGACTGGTTACCAGGCCGAATGCTAGATTACCACTTCTCACCCACAATTTGTCAATCCAGATAGTGTTGAGGACTATACTTTTCCGGTCAGTGCTTTATAGGCAAGGTCAGACAGAAAAGAACTTCCATAAAAACTGCTGAGGCCTCAGCCAGAGAATCTCGTGTGACCCAGTTACCATCTCATGAGACTAGAGAAGGGTAAGAAGGAACAGGAGTCATCTTGTCCAAGGCTGGCTGGTTCCTCCCAAAAGAGGACAGCTAAGGATGAAGCGGACAGGATATTATCACTCTCCATCTCCAAAAAGACTCCACATGGCTGCATTTGTACAGATTAAAGACCAAAGTCTCTGGCTGTAGGCTGACTGCAACACTGCCCGGATACTTAGAGAGATGTGCAGCAAATGCCAAGCGGTGGGTTGCAGCAACCGGATGGATAATTAATATGATTAGAAACACACAGAGCAAGCTTGCTCTCGCCGACTGAACAGCCCAGTGGCATAATTACTGTTTTCTTACTAGCTCACTGTCTGTACACATTTCAAAGCCTGGTTGGTGTGAGACTGCTGTGTAAACATCAATAAAATCCCAAAGTGCTGGATCATCAGCATCCTTGGGCACAATGGCTTTTTTATTTAGTGTTTTCATTCTTTTAAGGATGCATTTCAGGGTTGTGAACATTAGGAAGAATGAGCTCCATGCCTTGGACTAATCTTCGAGTTTGTAACGAGTTAACATCTCCCCCAAGTGAACATTTATTATGAAGGCTAATTAATTGCTTTCCAGTTACAAGAACCTTTGCATTCAAAGAAGGTAGGATTCACAAGCAAAGAATATACTGTTTATTTAAACAAAGTTAAGAGAAACAAAAGGCCTCTCCCTTTAAGATCCTTTCTATTTAACATAGCTTAAGTCAAGAAATGAAATATATGAATGCTAGAAATATGTACAGGTGAAAAAAGTGTGTATTCACCAACCCAAAAGCAACATTAATTGAAGTGAAAACTAAAGCAGTGCTTTGTAGTTGCCTGGATTTCCCTAGGGGACAGCAAGTCAATGCTTATCAGCCGTCCTCAGAAGAGACAATTCTGATTAATATCAGACCCATTTGACTCACTCTATTAAACCCTGAAGGAAGGATATCTTCAGATAGAAAAGATATGCCTTTGATTAATAATTCTACCCCATTGCCATTCTAAGCATTAACAACTATGTAGCAACTCTAGAAAGAGAGAGCCTTTGAATTCTATGAAGACACACTAAAACACCCAGGTTCCCCACCACCACTTCTCAGCTCCCCCTACCCCCACCAAGAAGCAGCCAAAGTTGTGAAGTTGTCACCACTGCAGAAGCAAAACCCTAGTTACATAATTTTATTTCACTGTCTGCCATTAGGGCCAATTACATGGGACATATTTCCTGCTTGATGATAATGAAGTCTTAACAAAATTAACAAAAGCCTAAAGATGGAGAGAGGGAATGGTAGTGTATTGGCCGACCCCCTTGGCCTGACTCAGCTTACACCACAGACATCCAATCTTATATTCCTTTGTCTACCAACGGGTTCTGAGATGCACATAAGAAAAGAAACTGTTTAGTCCACCATAAGGAGGCTCTCTGCACTGTGTAGCTAAGGTGGGACTGTCACAGGGGCAGGAAGAAATCGATTCCATTTTGGATCTTTATTTGCAAACTTCTGCCCAATCAGTGCTGCTCTCCTCACATAAGTGCGTTTCTCCGGATGTTTGTGACCAGCCTTCTCCCATATTCTCTGTAGTCCACAGGCTTCACGTCCATCACCGTGGCCTTAATTCGAGACTCGTCCTTCAAAAAGAGAAAAGCAGTTTGTGAACCATAAAAGCCCATGGCAGGAAGCAGTGGTGACAATGCTCTTTGCTTTGGGGTTTCAATGAGACCAGCAGGACAAAACACAGACACACTGGATTCAGAATTCGGTAATTCCAATGAGGAAAACATGAGTGACAGCCTCGTCCAGAATTCGGGGCTGGGAGAGTGGATAGATCCTCCCTTCAACATTGGCCCTTTGATCTTTTCCTTGTGCTCTCAAACACTCAGAAACCTAGAATCCAAATGGGGGACTTTAAAGAGCTTCTAGTTCAATTTATTCTCTTTTCAGAGGGGGAACAGGAGCCCAGGGAGGATATGTGACTCACTTAAAGCCACACAGCAAGTTCTGAAAGCTGAACTTTCATTTCAAGAAAAGCTGAGTGGTTGTAAGAGAAACAGCACACACAGCAGAGGGGTGGACCTAGTCTGGGTCCTGTTGCAGCTCTGGGAGAGCCAATGTCTGCACTTCACCTTCACACTGCAAGGGGGGTGAGGACCCTAAAAATGCCCTGACTCCACCCCACTCCCTGACATCATACCGCATTAACATTTGACCCTCATCTCATGTATATAGTAATAAACACATCTACGAACAGGTATGAAAGTTAAGGTCAAACAATAAAACGGAATGAGGGGCACCGGTAGCTCAGTGGTTAGAGCGCTGGCCACATGTTCCGCTGCTGGTGGGTTCAAACCCAGCCTAGGCCTGTCAAAAAAAAAAATAGCAGGGTGTTATGGTAGGCACCTGTTGTCCCAGATGAGGGGACTGAGGGAGGCTGAAGCAAAAAAACTGCTTGAGCCCAAGAGTTTGAGGTTGCTGTGAGCTATGATACCACTGCACTCTACTAAGGGTGACAAAGTGAGACTGTCTCAATTAAAAGAAAAAAAAGAAAGAAACCAACCAAAAATGGAATGAGTAAACCCTACAAAAAGCAGGGGTGTTTTCAGAATCCTCACTTACCCATTCATATCCAGGGACTGAATGGTACCTTTAGAGGCAGAATGGAGTGATGCCCAGAAAAGCTGCAGAGTCTAGGTCTGGGGTTCTCACTAAATCCAGGAATATTCATGGATATAATTAGGAGCAAAGCTCTGAAGCTGGACTGCCTGTGCTGGACTCTGAACTCTGCCTCTTTTTTTGAGACAGAGCCCCACTTTGACATCCTGGGTAGAGTGCAACACAGCTCATAGCAAACCTCAAACTCTTGGGCTCAAGCGATTTTCTCTTGCCTTAGCCTCCCAAGTAGCTGAAACTATAGGCACCCACCACAACACCCAGGCTATTTTTTTCTTTTAGAGACAGGGTTTTGCTCTTGCCCAGGCTGGTCTTGAACTCCTGAGCTCAAGCAATCCACCTGTCTCAGCCTCCCAGAGTGTTAGGATTATAGGTGTAAGCCACTGCGCCCGGCCAGTGAGCTCTGCCTCTTGCTAGCCTATGACTTTAGGCAAATGACTTGTTCTCTGTACACCCCCATTCTGTCATTGGTAAAATGGGGAAAACAATAGTTTCCATATACAGGGTTACTGTACGGATCAAGTAAGATAATACTTGCATAGAACAGTGTCTGGCAGACAGTACTTAGTAAATAAATACTGTTTTATTATGACTATATAACTATATGACATTATGGGCAATTTAAGGAATTTTCAAGGTAATTTTAACTACATGTGGTTTTTGTTTCATATATAGATTGATTGATTTAGAGATGGAGTCTTGCTATATTGCCCAGGCTGGCTTTGAACTCCAGAACTCAAGTGATCCTTCTTTCTCAGCCTCCTGAGTAATTGGGATTATACCACCCCGCCTGGCTCATACATTCATTTTAGGACCTAGACTTCTGAAGGATGTGACTCCATTACATGTGTTATCATTTTTTGTTAGAATACAAACCAACACCCCCTCCCCCAGACTTTAATTTTTTTCCCTAGATTTTCTTTTTTTTTTTTTTTGAGACAGAGGTTTACTTCATTGCCCTCAGTAGAGTGCCATGGCATCATAGCTCACAGCAACTTCAAACTCTTGGGCTCAAGCCATCCTCCTGCCTCCCGAGTAGGGGAGACTGAAGGTGCCCTCCAAGTTCACTGACAGCAAATACTCTAATGCCTGTCCTAGGGAACTTACTTACATTGTAGTTCTCTAGTTTGACCCTGATTCTGAATGTGAAAGATCGGAAGTTGGCATTCTGAAAAACTTCTTCAAATGCCTGTTCATTCTGCAAAAACAAACATAAAACTTTAGACATGGAAACTACTGGACAACTTGAAAATATTGACAAGAGTTTTGAAAATACTTTTGAGAAAATTATCACCCCAATGGTTTGAAATTACTTAGGAATGAAAACTCTGCAGGTTAACGTTATATAAAACTATTGAAGTAGAATTTTATTTCAAATCACAACATTTAAAGTAATCAGATTTGTATGAAATAGAATGGTAGTTGTCAGGGCCTGGAAGAAGGCAGTTAAGGGGAGCTATTGTTTAATGTGTAGAGTTTGAGTTTGAGAAACTGAAAAAGTTGTTACCCCCAAAAGAAATCCCCAATCCATTATTGGTACTCTCCATTCTCCCCTTCCCTCTACCCTGGAAAAATATGAATCTGTTTTTGTCTATATGGGTTTGCTTATTAAAGTAAAAACAGACTAGGGCAGGGCACCTCATGAGCTGTGAGACAGTTGCGCTGAAACTGTAACTTTAATAAAGGTGGGGAGTCACAAGGGGAGAGAGACTTGCCCCGTGTTGGAAAGAGCATACCTCGGGTCCCACGCTGTCCACCACCAGGGACCGAAGCCCACTGGCTCGGCAACCTGCAGTAGGTGGCCACAGCAGCAACTCCCACCCAGCTCTTGCGACCCCTGTGGCTTCTGAGACTCTGCAGCCCACTGCTGGGGTCTGGCTCCCCGCAGGCTCTTGAGACCCATGGCTCATGGCCAGCGACTCCTGCCCGGCTCCTGTGACCCCTGAGGACCCCAAGGCTGGCCACTCCACCCTCCAGCTTCCCGCCCAGCTCGGCCAGAGGGTGGGGGTCAGCGGTTCCACATTCCGGTTCCCTACCTGGCTCCTGTGACCCTCGTGGCCGATGGCAACACCCACCAGCTACCCACCAGCTCCTGTGACCTGCACACAACCCTACCCCAGACCAGAAGCGCCACCTTTGACAGTGGCGGCAGCTCTACAGTCCCTCCCACTGGGGTCAAATTGAGCTGCCAGTGGACCCCCGTTGCCTAGATGCTGAAGACTTTTGAACTCTCCCATCTGATTGGTGTTTGTGCTGACCAGGACAACTGGTTTAGAACTCTTGACCTGGGCCAATCACTCTGGGACCCACCAAGGTTGTACCCTGGTTGTGTTGTGTGAGTGTGGGATTCTCCTCTTCCAGTTGTCGCCTGTGTGCGTGTTGGGGTTCAGGGTGTCTTAATTGCTTATATATCTCCACAGCTGAGATTCCAGCCCAAAGCCACTGATTCACTAGGATTGGACAGAGACTAGCTGAATATCAATCAGTGCCATCTAGCCCCACCACACTAAGCAGGTGCCCAGAGTTTCAGGCAGTAGCTCTGAATGGTACCTTTGTAAAGTTCTAAGGGAAAAGCCAATTACCAGTCCCAGTTCTTTGGTAAAGGGCTGGCTAATTACAACTCCAGGAGCCCTAGATTCAATTTCACCTTGTCAGCTTCTGAAGCCAAACAAGTAAAAAATAATTATGGGGCAGAATCAGTGGAAAAACTCTGGCAACATGAATAATCAGAGTAGATCAAATCCCCCAAGGAACGACAAAGGAGATACAACAGAAGATCCCATTCATAAACAAATGGCTGAGATGTCAGAAATCGAATTCAGAATTTGGATTGCAACTAAGATTAACAGAATGGAGATAAAGATGGAATTAGAAATTTAAGGAGCAATTCAAAAGTTGTCTCAAGAATTCAATGATCCGCCATACAAAAAACAAAAGAGGGAATTGTTGGGCCCTGCCATGTGCCTGAGGCCTAGTGCAACTTCCAGAGCCTGACTAGAAGTAGATCCATCGAGCTACTTCCACGTAGCAATGACTCAGCAAGGCCC